>CAUYQG010069636.1:0-11506 GCA_963574415.1 Tarsius wallacei
TTACTATTTTGAGGTATGTTCCTTCTATACCTAGGTGTTCAAAAGTTTTTAATCAAGAAAGGATGCTAGATTTTATCAAAAACTTGGAAAAGTGGTTTTAAAAGCTGAGCTTATCTCTTCGTATATCTGTTTTATCCATGATGTTGATCCAGCAATTTTTTATATTCTTGTAGATTTCTAGTGTTACCAAGCTGATTGAAAAAATATATATATACATTTCCAGCTTTACTAGTTTTTTATAGCAAGTGGCTCAGTTTTGAATTACCAGAAAGAAAAGTAAAAAAGTGTTTTTACTGGTGAAATTTGTGATGTACAAGACACATGATTTGTCTGGGATGTTTTAGGGATGGTCCCCCATCCTTGTATGAACACAGTTTAAGCAGTTAGGAAGCCCTCTGGTCTTTACCATTAGGAATGGCCCTGCAGCTTAATTCCTATGTATATGTATTCAGGTATTAGTTAAAAGGGCTCTTGTTCCCTTGGATCCATCTGAATAGTCAGATAATTCCTGTGGTTAGAATATCCCTGCTTTTGCCTCATATACACTTTTAACTCAGGACACCAGTGGAGCACAAAAGAGACAGACCTGGGATACCATTGAGTGCAGAACATAGGTGATGTTGCTCTTTGCTTGTGTGCTAAGCTTGCAACTGTGTGCTGATGTGCTTTTGTGATAGGGAGGCTATAGCAGCAGACAAAGCTCACTCATCTGGCCATATCAACCAGAAGGACCTTATCTTTGTGCATGGCCAAATTGGTAAGTTTGAAACAGAATTTAAAAGAATCTTTGTGTAGTACATAATCCATAGTCTGGAAATAGCAAGATGAAGTCTAAAACATGAAAGATTCTTCTCCATAGCACTTATTTGGATGAGAGCTGTAGGAAACCTGGTAGGAATCAGGGAGATTGTGAGAGAAGAATCTAGTCAATGTCAGAACAGAGGTGTTCTTTGCTCTCTTCATCTGAGGTAAGGCTTCTCATCAAAATTTGAGTAGTTGAGTGGAATGTATAAAACTGACATAAAATTCCAAAGTAAGGGTCAAAGATGACATGAAAAGATAAAGACATATTACAGTTGAAATGGGAAAAAAAATAAGTTCCATGGTAGGCAGAATTCTATGATGGCCTCAAGATTCTTGCTTACTGGTATTATTCCCTCCCTGCCTTCCTGCCTTGGGTGTGTGTGTTGGCTGGGGCTGTGAATATGATGGGATGTAACTCCTGAGTTAGATTATGTTATATAGCAAGAGGGAGGAATTTTGCATATAGAATTAAGGTATTAAATCAGTGTTTTTTGAGTTAATCAAGAGAGCTTATTGTGGGTGTGTTTGACTTAATCAGATGAAGTTCATTAAAAAGGTGACTTGACCCTTCCTAGAGTTCCTCCTGCTGGTCTTGAAAAAGCAAGCCACCAAGATGCCTAGTAAGAACATGAATCCTGCCAGCATCCATGTGAACTTGACTGCAGCCTTGTGAGACACCTTGACATCTTGACTGTAGCCTTGTGAGACCTCAAGTAGAGCACCCAGTCAAGCTGAACCTTCTGAACCTCTAACCCACAGAAATGGTATGATGATACACGTTTTTTGTCTTAACTGATAAAAACTTTGGCAATTTCTTGTGCAGTAATAGGAAACCAATGCAAGGAAGTACAAATGCAATCACAGAAATTAAAACATGTGGACACTGAATCATTCAGAAATTATCTTTGAAAATTAAAAAAAATATCCTGGTCAACTAAAAGATGACCAGAAATGAGCAATTAAAAATGGGTAAATTAAACTATTAATAAGAAAAGGGAAAAAAAGGTCTTAATCATCAGGTATTTTAAAATATGAAAATAAACACTTCTGTAACTCCTAAATCAAAGAGTGATTTAAAAAAAAATAATCACAGACAGTTCAACAAATAATAACATTGAGGATATTGTGTATGAACATTGGAGACACGAAAAATTCTACTCTAAGTTTGAGTTATAATCCTAATTATTTTTATCATGAAGCCATAATGATAATAAATAGCACATTTAATGCAAATGACTTATAAGAGAACAATATCCATTTAATGAGAAGGAAGTGGAAGAACATATTTAAAACACAGCAAGCATTAAAATTCTTTTCCTCATGTTGACTTTAGATAGCCTGGTGACTAAAGGCATATAGAATGGTACAATGAAGTCTTATGGGGGGTTGAGGGATGAAGATGATCTTCAGGAACAGTGTTCCTTAGTGGAGGTGAAGGGTACACTTAAAACCCAGACTTCATCATCACTATGCAATACATCCATGTAATCAAAACCCACATGTACTTCTAAAGCTATTGAAAAAAAAAGAGGGAGGCATTAGACAAAAAAAAAGCATTTAAGTATCAAGAGTTGTCTCTTTAAGGAAAATGATAACATAGATAAACACTGACAAATCTAACTAAGCAAAACAAATAGAAACATAAATAAATTCAAATAGGCATAAGACCAGAAGGACATATGACCTGAAGAGAAAATATTCAAGAATTAAACTATCTAAATATATTTTACAATCTGTAGCTTAATGGGCTATGCATTTCTTTAATATCTATTTCCTTTTAAAAGATGTCTTAATCTCAGTAATCTGTTTCTAACAAGTCAAGTCTTTCTTGCTTCTTTTGTGCGTTCCAGATTTTATGATGAGTGTGTATTATGTTTAAAATCAGAAGCAAATTGTGGCTACCATTTTCTTCCTGCCTTCCTCCTCCAAATAATAACAAACCACTGGTCCTGGAAGTCATTAGCCTGGACTATGTCAGTGGACCCACTGATCACTGGAACCTTTAATGGCAGAGGGATTTCTCTGGTTGGAGTCTGTTGTAGTTGATGAAAGTGGGAGAGATGAGGCCAAAGAGGAAACCAGAGAGATTTGAGGTGTGAGAAGGACTAAGCTACTGTTTCTGGTTTTGAAAATGTGCATGGGAGAGGAGCTTGGTGGGAGGAAGAGGGAGTCATGAGCCTAGGAACTTGGGCGGCCTCTGAGGACTGAGAACAACCCCAGCTGACAGCAAGAACAAGGGGCCTTAGTCCTGCAACTGCACGGCACAGAACTGCACTCTGCCCACCACTTGGGCGAACCTGGAACCAGCATGCCTCCATCTTGATTCAGTTCATGAAACTCCCTCAGGCTGAGCCAAGACATCCCCCTGCAGAATTGAGAATAAACAGCTGTCTTTAGCTGCAAAATTTGTGGTAATTTGTTATGGCAGCAGTAGAAAACGAATACACTCCCAAACCCCTCAAAATAGGGTTAGGGTGATATTAAAAATATTTAAGAGCCACTGGGCACAGAAACCAAATAATCAGAACAAACTAAGCCTTTGTTGTGATGTGGCATCCTGGAGACCCTTGCAGTACAGTGGACATACTCTATAGTTGGTGGATCTGGGAAAATTTGGGGTTCCCAGAGGAAAAAGATGACGGGATGCTGGGGTGGGGAGAAGAATTGGGGGGAACTTGGAGAAATGATGGTTTGCTGACTGGTGTAAAGCATGCTTTTCAGCATCAAAGCAGCCAGAGTGTCTGACTGGATTTCCATTACGGCCAGTGCCCTCCTTGGTCTCTCCAAAGCAGCCCACATTTGCATCTGTCATGACGTGAGTCACGGTCTATTATAATGGCCTGTCCCTGTGCTTGGCATTCCAACCCAGCAAAAACACTTTAAAGACAGAAATTGTGTCATTTTAAAACAGTACACCCAATGTTGGGAGTGATACCTCCCTGGTCTCTGTTTCATGCCTGGGAGACTGCAGAACTGAGCTGGACAGAGCCACCAAGGTAGCAGGGCAGAGATGACAGATACAGGAGACAGCTTGTCCTCTGCATCTTGCTATGCCATGGGGTGGGAGAGGGGTGTGAGTCTCCAGTGAGAGATGGAGGCCAGAGAAGGTGGCAAGTCTGGGCGTGAATCCTACCCTCCCCGCCATGGAGGACAGCTCCCAGACCCCAGCCAGGGTGGCAAGTGAGACCTTCAGAGCCAGCAGCTAAGTCAGCACTATGCCTCCATTCCTCTGCTTGGCCAGCTTCCTGTGCAGATGCCTGAGCACCCAGGGCAGAATAAGAACGGGGAGAAAGGAGGAGGAGAGACAGAAGAGACCACTGTCTCCCCTCCTCTGAGGCTTGGGGAGGGGAGAAGCTCCCTGAACTGGAAGGTTCGATTTAGACAGTACTAGTCTTTTAAAATAGCTGACTATGACTCTTAATTATCTAAAATAATTACATATAATTGAGATCTGGCAGAGGCTGGAGAAATAAATCAAGCTTTTTATATTTGTTCCCTCACTAAGTTTTGCCCACTTAATAAACTGGATACATATTCATTCCCACAAGAAATACTTATCGAGAAACTATCACAGTTAAGATCCCATCCTGACGAGGTAGGTCCTGTGGATAAGAAGATTAAAATGATCTCTAACCTTGAGGGCCTTAGTCAGGTGGTGGAAGAGATGATGTAACAACTAAGTACAGCAAAACACAACAAGGGCTATGATACAAGGACAGGAACTTTAAAACATCACTACCGAGAAAGCTGAAAGTAACTGTTTAGATGCTGACAGCCATGGTCTTTGCCTTTTACTGCCTGTACTATGATGTCCACTAATGCACTGGGATGTGAGATGCCCTGCTGATCCTGCAGGTGGGTAGTGAGTGCTTTTGGAGAAAGTCAGATGGGAGTCAGAGGTAAGCCAGGAGGCCCCAAGATGAAGGCAGGATGGCGTGTGGAACAAAAGAAAAGGCAAGAGCCCATCTCGACAGAATTGCTCACTGGGAACATCTTTCTTATGGATATCAAACCAAAAAGAGTCAGCATAGATCAGAGAGTGCCCAGTGGGTATGTGTGCAGTTTAAGTTGTTTAATTAAGTCTGCTGCATGAAGTCCTGCAGTCCTTTAATGCCTACGTTCATGATCACTGTTTCTTATCTCACAACAAAGTCCAGCGAGTGGCATCACACAGAGAGCACTGCATTGTCCAGAGACTGGCATCAGACCCTCCTTCACAACTACTGGAAGAGGTCCCTGTCTTAGGGGCCCCAGGTGGAACACCTTTAAGATCAATGTTCCAACCTACAAGGTGGATGTGTGGAGGGTGAAAGAGAAGCTATCACTTGTGTGGTTGCACGACCCACCGAGGATTAAAAAGCAGAGGTGAGTGAGAGTCTGGGGAAGATGGTGATAAACAGCTTCTCAGAGCTTGCAGCACAGACGACTCCTTTCATAACCTGTTAAATGGAAGCCCAGGAATGCTTTCAACAACCAGGGACATCTTATCTGCAGCAAGGATGAGAAATTTCACTTATAACAAAGCTCGGCATAGAAAGGGCTCTTATCTCAGAGACCAGAATGAGGATATTAGTAACACTGCCTGCTTCTTTCTCAAACCCTATTAGCGTGAGGTAATAGGTTTCGCCAATGGTTTTTAGCATTTGCTCAGCTGCAGAGGGCTACTGAAAAAGAAAGTTTCTTTGGTAACAAGGTAAATTTATACTGAGAAACATTACCCAATCATTGAGTTGCTATTGATTCAGGTATTTCTGAATAGCTGCCTGGAAAGCGTTTTTGTAGAGTGAGTAAGATTTTTCTCGTTGACTTTCGTTATGAAAATGATAGTTACTTCTGGGCAACATTTCAAGTGGCCTCATAGGAAAACTGTGTGTGTGTGTATCTGTGAGTGTGTGTGTGTGTGTGTGTGTGTATGTGTGTGTTTCTGTGAATGTGGATGTCTTTTTGATATTCTGCTTTACTGCAATTGTTTGAAACTATATACACAACTAAGCTTCTAGAGGTCCTTGAAGTCCATGCATTTGTATGTAAGACATCATCTGTGGGTTTTTTTTTTTGGTGTTCTGGCGAATGGGCCCACAACTTTAATAAATGACACAAAAATATACAAAACAGGAGGAAAGTCCTGAGAGAGGTGGGTGCGATCAATCCTCGTGATGAGGTCGGAGCAAACAGCAAATGCAAAAGCCTTGGGTTTGTTGTGTTCCTGAGATCTGAAGAAATAGCCAGGAGGGTAACAAGGCTGGAATGGCATGAGAGAAGAACTGTGGGCCATGAGAACAGAGAGATCCCGTATGGGTGATGGTGGGCATGTCGATAAGGACTGATGGCCCATTCTAGGGATTTCAGCTTCTGTGTTTCAGTGAGATGAAAATCCTGGGGAGTCTTTTGAGTCTAGAAGAAACATGATTGGATTCTCATTCCAAAAGAATACCACAGGCTGCCCTGTTGAGTACGGAATGAATGAGAAGTGTGGACAGATGCTCAGCAATGGATCAGGAAGCAACTGCAATGTCCAAGTAAGGAAGAGGGGGGATTTAAATCAAAGGAGAAGTCATGGAGGAGATATGATATAGTCATTTTCTGGTTATGTTTTGCAGACCCAATAGGATTGTTGATGGATAGGTCATGAGTGTCACAGAGGGAAAGGCACCAAGGATGACACTGATTTCCAAAGTGAATCACTCAATCTCCTTTGATTTAGAAATCCTGGAGTGCCACATGCCTTCTCATTGGAAACTGGCCAGTAACAGTGGCCTGCTCACGTATGGGCCACCAGGAGCCATTTTCCTGCAGAGGAACGGCACAGGGCCCTGATGATCACCCTCTAGAGGGCTCAGAGAGGTCTTGGTCCTACTTCGGGAAAATGCCACACCCATTGATCTTTCCTGATAACCTCTTCGGGTCATGAACAGACTCTATCAGAAAAAACGAGCACCCCTCACACATTTTCACTAAAGGCAGGACCAGAAACAGGCAGCGGGGTAAGTGGAGAGAAGTACTGATGCTCTCGAGCACCAGAAACCAAAGTAGTGATGGACACTCTGTGGGGCAATGCTGGACACCCTCTGCTTGCCTCTCAGACCCGCTTTGCCTCTTCTGAGTCCAGCTCTGTGCCCCAGTACAGTGATCCACAGAGACTACACTGGGAGGTATGGCTTCAGATTGGACTCGGGTATTGAGGGGCACCAGCATGAAGAGAGCCAGGAAAGGGTCAGGTACTCATTGCCCTATCCTCTCTCTCTGCTGGGCTCAGGGATGGGTTGTATCCCTTGACTCTCCTAAGGCCACAGCTCCTACCTGGTGACCCTCCTGCACTGCTGACCTCTCCACGTGAAGGCAGCTGCTGTCACTACTCACCCCTCAGGCAGGAAGTGTTAACAGCTCTAGGTTGTTACCTTGGGAATTGAACTGTTCCAGTGATTAACCTACACCTTGCCTGTTGTTAGTTTTTTGTTTTGTTTTATTTTGTTTTTATAAAAAATCCCTTAACTGAATTATACTAAAATTTTCTAATTTGAGCATGCTGTCTACTTCCTATGGGGACTTTGATTGTTAAGAACTATAGAATATGAGTGATAATTTTGAGAATTACTTTAATAAACTGTATTGAAGCGTAATTTACATGCATTAAAATGTTTTAAGTGTACAAGTTGATAAGTTATGGCACATGTAAATAGTCATGTAACCAACCACACAATTGAGATGTAGAACATTTATATCAAGATATTCTAAAATTTTCCTCCTGCTTCTTTGCCGTCAAATCCCTCACTCCCCACCCTGGTCCCTGGAGACCGTCACTCTGGTTTCTGAGGTTTTGCCAGCGTTCTGACTTCAGCTGCCGTGTCTTCTGCATGATGCCCCAGCCTAATGGAAGTGATTACGTGTAAGATCTTCCAACGGAAAGACCTGCATGCCTCAGAAGAGCTTGGGAGATTTTAACTTGTTCTAAAGCCAGACTCTGTGAATAATATGGGGATGCTGACAGTCACTGAAAGGCAAGGAGGCAGAGTGAGAATTGAAAGAAAGGGTCAGCGTTGTCTGGAAATAGGTATCAACCTGAGATGGAGATTTCCAATGAGGCATAGAAAGGATGGTCCCTGTCAATTAAGAAGGGAAAAATGGGTTCTGGTGTCAAGCAATTGTCAAGTTCAAACTCTGACTTTCCCACAGATTAGCCTATAACTTCAACTTTATAGACTTTTATCTTCTTCTCTGTAAAATAAGAATAATCATACTTAACTTATGTATTAGTGTGAAAGTGAGTGTATTAGTATATGAAATGAATTCAGACTAGTACAAAATATATTTTTACAGTATATACAACATATAAAGCACATAAGCCTATAATAAATGGTTATTATTATAATTCTTATTATATATGTTCTTACAAAGTTTTACCTGTCTATAAAATTTGTAAGACCTTTACAGTTCTTGATGTTTGTCTTAGCTTTTTATCTACCTGAGATTTTCCTTGTTTTAATGTAAAAAACCTAATAGTCAATTCTAGAAATTGTGACAAGGCTAACAAAATTTTGAATCTCACTATTGTTGAGATTTCTGGCTAAAATGCTTGCTCTACTGCTCATTAGCTATGACTTGGGAGTAGGCATCTTCCTTGTCGTCTGCTCTGCTCCTTTCTCCTTAACATAACCAGGTTGGGCTGAGTTATTTCTACTCTCTGTGTCGTTCTAAAATATTATGACCTTGGATGCAAAGCAAGAATATATGATTTCCAAAGAAAAAGACTTTGGGTGACTCCAAACCTCATCTATATAGAACACCCAGACCAACATGATGCACCTAACTTTCCTGGTATTCTGTAGGCTTCTCCTGTTGAATCTGAGCAGGGAGAGTAAAGGAAAAGTTCAGTTAAATAATAATATATCACCATGGAACTAAAATTTCAGGATACTAAAAATCATTCTCTGTCTTCCCAAAATAAAGAGAACAAATCCTGTGGAATTTCTCAATGGCAAGTCTTTCCTTTCATAATGCTAGTGAACAAAGTGTTTATTGACTTTAACAGGTATCAATGTTCAGACACAAACAGGTATTAACCAAGTCCTCACTGAGGAGCTCTTTACTGTAACTTTACACATGCAAAGTTCATGACAACACAGGTGAAAAATAGTGCTACCTCAATGCTAAGTTGGGAGATAGCATACAGCTTTTCAGAAGAAATTAGGGGCTATCCTAATATCATTTCTTAGAAATCTATTTTTCCCAAGTCCCTCAAGAGAAGATACTCTGACATACTTTTTCAGTCATAGTAAGAAGTTTATTGTAATGTAATCAGCTTTTTCACTAAATTATTTTTTATTAGCTATCTTAATCATCATAATAACTCTTCAGTTAGGTACTATAATTCTCATTTTACACATGAGAAAACTGAAGCTCCATCACTTGGCCAATGCCACAATATAGAAAGTAACTGAACTGGAATTTGGTCTCAGTTCTCTGACACCCACACCAAGGCAGGCTCTTTTGGACCCTAAAAAGCCTTTACTAATTCTATTTATTCAGCCAGGGCGCCAGAAACATCAGTGCTAGCATTGGAGCAATGCATTTGGGCTCAACAATTATTAAAAGGCAAAGAAGTAGAGTGAACCAAGGGAAAAAAAAAAGCAGAGAGACAGTTTTACCTGAGAAGAACTTCAGAGCCTAAGAAGGGCTTTGTGATGAGCTCTTGTGAAGGCTGGCATGGGCCTCCCTGATGAGTAGTTGCATTTCTGTGATAGGCTGAAGAAGATGCTCAGCAATACAACAACAGATGTGTTTGCTTCTACCGCTCGCCTGTCTACACTCTCAGCAGCCCAAGTTAGAGCACTTCTGGTCTTTATTCTCCTTCTTCTTTTCAAGAAAATATGCATGACAAAGCTCAAAAACATAGTCATAGTTAGACAGCAGAACTCTTTTGGGAAGATGGATATTTGGAAGCCCACAGATGTTTTGCAGTAATGATGGTTTTGTTCAATCAATAGTGTATTAATAAGTGACTCTCATGGGTGGTAGTGGGGAGAACCCTGGTTTTATAGTATTTGCTGACTTTTATGCTGTGATATTCTGCCTTGGGTGATTTTAAGCTATCAAGGCGATGCCACTGAACAGGGAGTTTGGAAGAGATGCTCAGAAACACATTATTATACAGTATTTAGACCATACAGATATAATGGAAGTAAATAACCTCCTTAAAAGCACAGATGGCAATATACAAGCAATATATCTAAAGTAGAAAAGCACACAAATTTCTATAGATAAATGGTTCTCAATATGTGATCCCAGATTAGAGGCATTGGCATCACCTGGAAGCTTCTTACAGATGCAAATTCTCAGGTGAAGCCCTAATTACTTTAGTAGTGAAACCCAAAATCTGTTTTGAAGGTTTTCTATGTGGTTCTAAGGCATACTAAAGTTTGAAAACCACAGATATAGAAGCTCAGATGATACCTAGGAACAATATTTTGAGAAACAATGTGATGTACTAGAAAACAAAATTTAGCCTTGAAGTATTTGTTTCAACAGCCTTGTGTATAGGAGGGGACAAAAAGGAAAAGAAGGCAAAAGGAAAAAGGAAGAAGAAGAAAATTTACATATCACTTCCCAATAACTTCCAAATCTCCCTAAAATCAGAACTGTGGAATAACATCTTCATTACCAACCTTAAATAATAAAGACCATTCCCTATGTTTGATTATATTAGTATTGAACAAACATGCTCATTTTATTAAAAAGTGTTTAAGCATTACTTATAAGTCTATACTTTTCTCTTTGACCACAAGTTGAATCCGCAAACTGTCTTCTGAGAAAACTACTGCTACCTGTTAGCATATATGCTGACTCACTATGTTCTATGCATGTATATACCTCTAATAAATATGATATTGATGTTGTTTTACAGTAAATGACATCATCTTCTGTATATTTCTGCATTTTTGTTTTTGAGAATAATTCATATACATTTATTAGGTTCGTACAAAAGTAATTTCAGTTTTCACACTGTTGATATTTGCCATTTGATATTGGAATATATTCTTAAATAAATGTGGTCATGTTATGCATCATTTTAACGCGCATTTCTCACTTTACTTTTTTTGCTAATGACTTATTATTTGTTGCTTATTTTATATTTATTTTAGACTATGGAAATAATGTTAGACAAAAAGCAAATCTGAGCAATTTTTGTATTCAAGTTCAAAATGAATCATAAAGCAGTGGAAACAACTCACAACATCAACAACATATTTGGCTCAGGAACTCCTAATGAATGTACAGTGCAGTGATGGTTCAAGAAGTTTTGCAAAGGAGACGAGGGCCTCGAAGATAAGTGTAGTGGCCAGCCATTGGAAGTTGACAACAACCAACTGAGAACAATCATCGAGATAAAATTCAGCATCCCTTCTTGATAAAAACCCTCGAACATCTAGGCATACAAGGAACATACTTCAACATAATAAAAGCCATCTATGAGAAACCCACAGCCAGCATACTCCTAAACAGACAAAAATCGGAACCATTTCCCCTGAAAACTGGTACAAGACAAGGATGCCCACTCTAACCCCTCCTGTTCAATATAGTATTGGAAGTCCTGGCTAGAGCAATCAGAGAAGAGAAGGCAATCAGGGGTATCCAAATAGGTAAAGAGGAAGTCAAGTTATCTCTCTTTGCAGATGACATGATTGTATACCTTGAAAACCCAAGA
>CAUYQG010069639.1:0-10821 GCA_963574415.1 Tarsius wallacei
AAACCGTAATAAACTATTCAACCAAAGACAAAACAATAGAATAATATAATAAAAATAAAATAAAAGAATACCAACATTGATTAAAAAAACAAAGATTCATTTTATTCAATTATTTGAAACTGGACATAACAGAAAGGTTGTTTTGTTGTCTTAGAATGAAAAGATCCATGTATTATGTTCATACCTATAACAAGAACACCGAGGAAAGTATTCAATTGTAAAAGAATACAAACGTACACATTTTCCTTGGAAACTGCGTGCACAGAAACCTTAACCAGAATAAGTGAAAAAATAGAATTCTTCAATTTGTATATGAAGAAAACCATTAAATGCGGGTCATTGGTAATATTATAGTATGTGATATGGGTTAATGTCGAATGATGACGAAACAATGATGACGATCACCAGACATGTTTATGTTTTATTTGCCATTCTGCCAAATCATGTTGCGTGTCTATATTTAATAAGGTTTGGTAAGCCACAAAATTCCACGAACTAAAGAATAATGTGAGAAAAAATCTCGAAACAAAAAAATCCCAAAAAAGATAGGAGCCAAACGCGGATCAATGTTACCAATTGATAATCAATAGAATGGTATAAATGCACGAACATTGAATACTAGCTTTTAGAAAAACGGTGACATTATCACCAAAACATTTATAAATGTTTTTTGGAAAATTTTAATTTATGATAACATGAATAACGTGACCAAATGTTATATTATCATACAAAGGGTGTTATTAGAAAGGAATTTGTCGTAAACAATTCGAATGGAATGATTTGGAGACATCTAATGTTTTGTACAATTGTAAATACACTTTTAATATATTCGAATGACCCAGAAAGAAGAACGTATAATAATAATTGAACTGACAAAACGGTACAAATTTACTGAAAAATATATTTTTGGACACATGAAATATTAATAAAAAATGGAATTACTGATAAATGTAAAAAATGTATAAAAATAAAAAGTATAAAAGGATAGAATCGGACTTGAATGCGTTGATGGAGAAATGATTCACATGGTCCATCAGATTGAACCGGAATGTCTTGACATCCGGCTAAACCGAAAATAAATTTGAAATTGGAATAGGAATTTTTTTTTGAGTTTTTCGTTTCTACTTTATGTTTCTTTATTCGGTTTAGTCCATATCCTAATATCATATAGAGAAAGGAAAAAAGATTCTCGTTCTTACGAGGTTCTCAATGTGGCAACAAATCGCGTTAGCCTCCAATTTGTGATTGATCGACAATGTTGACTGCCATTAAACTATACCATCGATCATCAATTGGGATGCTTTTTGATCCACTCAAGTTGTGAATGAGGTTTCGAAACATAAAAAACATGAAACGAGTAACGAAAGAAGGATCAAATTGGTTTTGCCATGAAATGACCATTTGAATGATTGGCATAGAAAAACTTAACAACAGTAAAAACGCATAGATCAAATGTGAACAATCGGTGGAAAGCTGATTATTATAACCTAACGACGATTTTAGGATAGATTGCAAATGATCTCCCAATGGAAAACCAAGACCAATTAGCTGAATGAAGAATCTCGGCAATCATCGATCATCATGCTAAATACTATTTGGTAAATAGGAATCATTCGGTAATTGAATTAAATGGTTTTGGCACAAAGCTGGAAACCATCACACACGCATCTCTCTGAATGTTCCCCTTCACATATATACAAAATTCAATAGAAATTAATTGATAGAACTTGAGATCTATCTTCGTTTTTGATTCATCAAATCGCATTAGAAAGTGATGAACCGAAAAGAATTTGAAATGAAATTGCAATAGAATTCATAATTATTGTGATTAAATGAATCGTATCATTTATTGGATATAAGAGGAGCAAGGCACAAGTTAAATGTCTGTGAATGTGAAGTGATCGCAAAAAAATGATTGAGTGCAAATCTATTTCATTTTGATGCATGCATGCATGGATCTTGAGATACTTGAATGGATGGGATCAAAGAAAGAGAAAAAAAGATTCAAGTATATCAAAGTAAGGGTACCACTTGGATTTTTCAAAATCAAACTTATATAATTCTGAGAAAAAATAATTTCTAGTCAATTTATCGTCAAAAAAATTGCGGATATAGTTTTGTAAAACAAGAACGGAGACATTGACATGAAGGTTATGGTGATAAATCTTATTGAACGAAAACATAAATCTCGAACCCCTATACCATTTAGAACATAAAGAATATAGTAAAGAGGCTCAAGATCTATGTCTCAATTCAATATTCGGTTTTAGGTTTGGTCGGCAAAAAAAGTTGGTAGCACGAATGATGGCAGAATCACGATTAGGCAGCCACCTTTTATTGGATCGTGTCCGTTGACATTGACGTTCATTGAGTCGGTCGAACATGTCAAACATCATCATCATTGTCGTTGTCAACTCTCAATAAAATTATAATTATAGGAAAACCATCATTCATTCATTCGACCATAATCCCTCATCAATTTGTTCGATTTTACCATAAAATGAGATCATCGACGGACGTCAACATTGACACACACACACACACAAAATGTAGGCAAACAATGTATACAAATGTAAACTCAAATATGATATTTGATTTACATTCCAAATTTAAATAGTTAGACCAGGTAGACCATATATGAACCATAATCGGTGCAAATAAAATCACGAGAAAATGAGGATGCTTTTGTTGCCAAATACAATACAATGGTACATGATTTCAAAAAGTTCATAATTCTCAAGTGTAATATAATTAAATAATTAATTATCTTTTTTTTGTGTGTTACTGATCATAACATGTGTTTGGTTGTGATAATTAATTTGCTGTCTAATTCGTTTATGTGTTTGTGCAACGAATCAAGTCAAGCGAATACTTTAAGCTACACACGTTTTATTTCAAACATTGAAAATGAAAATTTGAAATTATTTCTATTAATATAATAATAATAAAAAAAAGTGGTCCACATATACATTGTCAAACTTAAGAATGAATTCAATTTACATTGTTTTAATTATAATCATTAAAAATTCATTGTAAATAGATTGGTTTAAATTTAAATTGAAAAAAAACAACACAATCTAAATAGTGACATGTCTAAACACTAGAACCGATTCAAGAAGAATTTGGGTAAAGTAAAAAATAAAATAAAATGAGCAAACATGTTTAATAATGTATACATAAGCAGATATTAAAATAAGAACTGAAAATGAAAAAAAATAAAAATCAATTTCCCTTCTCATTCTTCATGGTGGAGATAATGAAAATTGCCAAGTTTAGAGCACTAACATAAATATAAATATTATGATTTATAATATCATAACCGTAAATCGATACTATGTTTAAAAGAAGATTGACAATTTACATTCTTCCACCTTCATACTATTCATTAAATAAATTTTCCGTTAGAACAAAAATAGAGAAAAAAAAATTGAAAACACATTCAAAATCTAATGATCGAAAGTCCATCAACGAAAAACAACAACAACAACAACGATAACAACGAGAAAAAGGTGACCATGGGTGAGTGATAATAACTTTGGTCATCATAATATCATATCATATAATATATAAAAGCTATCATTCCAATTGAGTGCTATTTCATCAATTATTATTGAATCGAGAGATGAAATGAAATGAAATGATCGAATGTGACCACCCCTATATTATCATTCAATAATATTTATGGTCGAGGATTGCCATTTTTCAACTAGAGTCATAGTGAAATAATAGAAAAAAAGAAAAATGAGTGAGAGAGAGAGAGAAAGTGAATGTGCTAATCAAATTTATTCGACCGAAACCAGAAGAAGAAGAAGAATTGAACCGAACGGTAGTCGCAAATATAAATATATAAATGAATGATGCTGATGACGGGCGACATAATTAAAGTGTTTAACGCACACACATGTGGAAAGGAATGAACTAATATGATTATCTTCTTCATCATCATAATCAGCTTATGTATACACTCGAATGTAATGTGGACGGACATAAAAATCAATTAGTGGTACGACAATGGATGTCAACTAGTCAAATGTTGATCCACTAGTCCACACCAGTTTTATTATTTTGTTGTTTGGCCATCCACCACCACCACCAATTCATGTCAAACAGTGGCCGAAAAAAAAATTGATGCACTGTGCATAAAAATGATAATCAAACAAAAGAAGAAAAAAAAGGGAAAACCGTCGTCGTCGTCGTCGACTTCAATATACTCAAAACGTTCTGGTCCGTCCATCTATTTCATTCATTCATTCATTCATCTATATATCCATCATTGGGTGGAAAGACAGGAGAAAGAAAATTCATTTGGTCACACTAATTAAATGTAAACATCATCATCATGGATTGTGTGATGCCATCGTAATATAGTTGGTAACGTTTGGAACACCACAGAAAAAAAACTCTACTCTATGGATTCATTGTGTTGGAGGGCAAGACATGCAAACACAATTGAATATAAAAAGACATTGAGACTAAATCGTACGGCGACCAAACATTTCGAATTCAGACGAGATGAAAGAATAAGAAATAAGTTTGAGAGTGATTTGTGTTTGGCAAGTTTGAGTCTGTTTGAACGCCGATTGCATATCATAATCCTTCAATCTAATTTGAACTATTCACTTTCTTCTTTCATTCTCATCATTCTTTTTTGTTGAATTATTTTCAATGCAAGCTCAAATCATCAACGTGCGATCGTCAACGTAAGGGGTTAACAGCCAAACGATAAATTTCCATTCTAATAAAAAAAAGGTGAGTGAACATTGTCTTGTTTGATCACGATTCACATTGATAATTTGACAACCATATGTGTTCAAATTTTTTTTTCACTACATTTTATGAATAATATCACGTATATATAAATGTAATTTCCAATCGTGATTGTGCTCTATGTAAATTTTGCATGAAACATTCATTCAGTTTTGAAAGATGGGAGGAGAAAATGGGAGACAGCTAAATAATGCAAAAACATATTGACAATGGAACGGAAGAAAAAAAAAGTTGGTTCAAAGTAAGATCCAACACACACAAACACAGAAATTTGCTAACCGAAAAAATAATAGGACTAAATATAAATGAAACCCATCACATTGATTGCTTTCATTCCATCTTATTTCCACACAAACACACACATAAAAAACTGGTTCATATACAAGAAATGAATCATACCTAGAAAGAATAGGAGAATTCACCCATTCCATAACAGCAGCAATCACCAAAGATTAAGTGACTTGAAGGAAAAGAATATACTTGAGGAGTGAAGGGAGAAAAACCAAAAAAAAAGTTCAACTTTTTAGCGGGTCACTAATCACAGTAAAGTAATCAAATTTTTTTTTGTTTAAAATAAGTCTCGTTATAAACAACAACAAGAAATATAAATTATAAAAAAATAAAAAAAAGTTTTTCTACCCATTGGATTCTTAATTGGAAATTATTTTTAAATTTAAACGAAGAATTACTTGGAATTAGTTTTTTTGTGGTTTTTATTTATTTAGTGTGTTGTTTTATTTTTTATTTTCATTCGTTTTCTTTCCTTTACTTGTCTCAATGTGTATTTGTTTCATAGGTTACACCCCAATTATGGTGCCATTGTTCCGGTGTTTGTCAAACCAAATGTGTTTGGTGTGATATGAGATATTCTCTCTCTCTCTCTCTCTCTCTCTCTCTCTCTCTCTCAAGATTTAATATTGTCATTATTTTCGAACGTGTGTTAGCAATACTATTTTCCCAACCCTTTTTACGAGTTCCACGCACACACACGAGCCTTGCTAATTTGGTTTCTACTAGGTTTCCAATGTTCGGCTTCGAGAGGAATACTAATTTGATAGATTAAAGTGAACAAAACAATACGGCACATAGTATCACCATATTAATTGGACAACCTAGGCAAAAAAAATATTCTGAACTATCTATTTGTCCAATACTTGACGACAAAGTATAAAAGGGAAGTACAATGTAGAACACAATTGGAAAACCAGATTAGGCAATTTAGGTACATTAGAGTGCCTCGAGAGCTCTGAATACTCAAATTTTGAGTTGAATAAAGTTTCTCTATCTATATATTGCAAATGTTGGACAGCTCAATTAAACGTTAAAATAATGGTTTACAAAGGAACAAAAGTGTAAACAAAATTGAATCAAGAGCAAGGCGGTGTATGGTTAGAATTTTTTATCAGGTAAAGTTTTGAAATATTAAATCAAATTTCATCATAGTAAAACTAAAATGACTCGAAAAATGCAAAGGTGTAATCAAAAAAATGAAAGATGATAGTTTAACAATGTTCAAATCTAAGCCGTGGTCAAAAGGGTGATTGTAGTTCAGTGGGTTTCGGGTTTTTTAGGTTCATTTGATGCTATCAATGGGAAACCTGACCACTATTCATTCTGTAGTGGCATATATGCCAAATAGGCGATCTTGAAAGACTCAAACTGAGCAACCTCATTCAAAGAATGAGAATAGAGAAAGAGAGAGAGAGAAAGAAAGAAACTGCAACCAGAGCTGAAAAATGAAAAGAGAAATGAAGGGAGGAGAAAAGAATTCATCTCTCTCTTCATTACACTCTCACACTCTCTTTCTCACTCAATGTCTCTCCTATTCCACAATTTTGGCATACAATTGGGATAAAAATAGGAAACTGAACCAGAAGAGTAGAGTAGATGAGAGTATACCAAAGTACAACAGTGTCATACCGACGGATCAAACCAGAAAGGTCCACATTTTCACTCTCTTACACACACACACACGCACATGTTTAGTTCTCTGGTCGGTTTTCTCTCCCTTTTCCATAATCATTCATTCATTCATTTAACACCATCATCATCTTGCATCAATGTGTTAGTGTGTTTCCATGTATTATATGTATATATGATGATAAATATAATAATATATGGGCGTCCATTGTCAACAAATTTATTTACTGCCAAAATAAACTTTATGGAAACGTGTAAAGAATCATACAAATCTAAAAATCTAAACAACGAGTTAGGAAATAGACGAGGTGCAAAGTGAAAATAATAATAAATAATTTACATGTCGAATTAGATTACACAAACACACACAAACACACACAGCTCAAGCATCAAGTAGACGCCGAAACTTGGTCACCAAATAAAAAAATTCTAATTCAACAATCGACTCCACAAATAATGGTGCTTCTCCTGATTCTACAATTTAATCTTTTATTAATTAATTATGACTATTATAATTCAACATAAATTTCTCAAACCATAGAAGCTCATCATCATTTTCGGTTCACACAAATGGATCGTAAGTCATAATTGTACGAGATTGATGTAAAATGGATTCTGAATAATGATAGAATAAAAATATTTTTATAGTGAAAATGGTAATTTGTGGTATAATAAAAAAAATATGAGCATCCAAATTATATTGGGGGTAGAAAATAATAAAATAATTCAGTTTGATGCCCTTTTTGTGTGTGTGTATCAACAATATTCATTCGACTATAAAGATAAATGCAAATAAATATAATAATAATAATTTATTTGTAAATTAACAATAACAATCGACATCAAAATAAAATGACAGCAAAAAAATTGGAGAAAATGGTTCACACAATAAGCATTATTAAAAATCCATCACATTTTTTTAATGAGGAATCCAACTGGTACCCAACACAATATTATAAATGGACTAATTCTTAAACTATTTTTAATAGATAAAATGTTTAATATTTATTAGCACTGTTCGTTTACTCAATCAAACAAGGCAAAAACAAAAGAGACGAACTTAAATTGGCAATAATTGTCATTCTGTCATGCAGGCAAAAGAAAAAAGCAATGCGGGAAAGCGGCACCGTAAAACAAAATCAATTTATAACGCTTCATTTAGTACAGTTCAAAGTATGATGATAGAATTTTAAATATCTATTTTAAATTTTAAAATAAAAAACAAATTAAACTAAAGAAAAAAGACAACAGGTTTAGAACGTTCTTAAGAAATGGAATGCTTCCAATCGTTATTCAGTGTACATCAAATATACAAAAGTGATCCATGCATGCATGTTCAATGTTTACAAAAAGAATTGATTTGATTTGTTCGGTTGATCGATGTCGACGAAACAAACCTACAAACACATACAAACACACAATAAACAATGAAAAGAAAGAAAACCAGAAAATGTGTGTTTGCTTTCATTTGCTTCATTGCTAACCAGACCGATCAAATATGTTAGGCATCGATCAGGGCGTTCATGATTCACGTCAACCGGTGTCGAAATACTCACTAAAATTTACGTTTCCGTTAACAAATAAACGATTATTTTTGATTGATGAAAAATCTGTTTCTATATGCGAACAAATCAAAATCGATTTCATATGACAATTTGATATTTTTAAATTTACCGAAAAAAAAAACGAAACATTAAATGTCGATTAATCGTCGAATTGTTTTACAATTCTTTTGCTTCAATAACATAATGTACAACGTTTACAGCATTTAAATTTGCCAACATGCTGTTCTCTTTTTTACCCAAAAACAATCAATCAATCAATAGGTTTCGTTTTTCTGTATCGTACGTTTTGATTAGTTAAAAAACAAATAAACAAAATATCAAACACGAAAAATAATGTTTGATTGCTTCATTTTGTTCATTAAATCAAAATTTAAACTAAAACTTCATTACTCATAAGTTTACCAATGTAATAAATGGTTTATTCCATAATCAATTAATTGCATTTGATAACAAAAATATATAATTGGGTTAAACACACTCGACAGTTTCGAGAGTTTGTACCTTGTACAATCTTGTACAAATGCGTTAATATTGTCGATTTAATATACACATTTGTGGAAAGAATATTGTGTCTCGATCAGTTGCTATTATTGTTATTGCACTTGAACAAAAAAAATCGAGTGAACACTCAAGAGAAAGATATTGAAACCCTTCACTCTTTTTCTCTATATCCTTTTCTCTTATTCTCAATATAATAATGTAAATCAAATCGCATATGTGAAAGTGTTGCGTGCAAGTGTATTGGCATGGGAAATGAACATTTCCAAATTGTAAATGAATAAATTGGAAAATAAGCAAAACGACGTTATATTAGCAATTTAGTGCGACACAATATTTATAGTTTAGGATAATGGGAAATTGTATAATAATAATAAAATAAAAATAAAACATATATAGAGAAAGAAAAGTATTAAACTAAAACGAAAAAAAAGGGTAGAGAATTGAAATGTTACCAAATTGTGATTGAATATAAGTTTAATGTCATATATGAAAAAACATGAATCAATTTATTCGTTGCCGTTCTTACATGAATTGAGTCAAGACCATTCAAATATGAAAGCAATCAAAACAAATTGCTCAAACATTGAATTCAACATGAACAACATAACCAAACAAACAAACTAAAAATTTTATTGAAATCATTAGGTGTACACTATGTTTCCATATAATAGATTAAAGTTGAATTTAGTTGTCAAATATAACGGTAACACTACACCAAGAAAAAAAAGACTACTTGACAACATACAAATAACAATTGATTGCATTTATCACTGAGGAGAAAAGGTTTTCAATTGAATTGAAATGAATTGAATTGATTTGATGTTTGTGTGAAAAGTGAAAAAGCAATAACAACAAAAAATGAGGAAATAAGTTAGACAACCCAATAAATCTAAGTATCCACAACAACAAATTAAAGATAGTGTTCAATTACTCATAAGAAATTCAATAAACATTTGATACGTGCCGTGAAAAAAACAAGAAACAACAAAAAGTAATAAATTTGATCAACTCAATAAATTTCAAACTTGAACAAAAAATAAATTAAACTAAACTAGAATATACAAATTAATTATTCCATATACTATATATGTATGAGATCAAATGCTATGTCAAACATTAAATGAGCAAGTCAAGCCAATGAGTACAACATAACACTAATATTACATTATATAAAAGTGAAGAAGATATTCGAACGGCAAAGTGCAATTCAATAAAGTGCGACCGTTTGACAAGGTTTTGAACACCATAAACAACAATAACAACAACAAGGAACAAGAATAACCAAACTAAAAAAAAAAAGAAAAACAAACAAAGAACGATAATAATTCACTGGAATACCAATGCTATGTATAAACAATATAGATCATTGTTAGATGATAATAATACAAAGAAATAGAATAATAATATTCTAAAAAAGATTATTATCATTCAACAAAAAAAAAGAAGACAAGAGTATGATAAAGCGAATGACATTAACGACGGAAAAACGACAAGAGTGTAATTACAATTTCTAAACCAAAAGAAGTACAAGAATTATATAGAAAAAATTGCCGAAGGATAACACATTTTATGGTTTGAATCTGGACATTCTAAAAACATCATAGTCTCTCTTGTCGTTTATTAAAAAGTTTTTCAACTTTATTTTCGTATATATTTATAAATTCGGTATTTTACTTTGGTGTTTTCCTTTTGGTCGTCCGAATCTATCTATCTCTCTCTTCCTGACGTCCATTTCAATGTTATTAAACTTTAGTTTACTCAATGGAAACGAAAGATGGAAAAAATATTGGAAAATGGGACACTGTCAAATAGGTTTGTGTCGATAACATGAAACATGAAATCAATGGTCAATGGAATTCATTGTAGTGATGGTGAATTAATACATTGCTGTGAAGTGGCAAAGAATTGAGAGGAAAGCCGGCAAGCAAAAGAGAGAGAGAGAGAGAGAGAGAGAGAGAGAGAGAGAGAGAGAGAGAGAGAGAGAGAGAGAGAGAGAGATAGAGATAGAAATAGCTGCCTAGAAAAAAAAAAGGATATATAAATCAAAAACAATATATAGCAATACATA
>CAUYQG010069641.1:0-11157 GCA_963574415.1 Tarsius wallacei
GTGGTGGCAGCAAACTGGGCATTTGCAGATGGGGAAAGTGTGTGAGCGGACACCATGCATGCAGTATCTCAGGCACATACTTGAGAAAGTACACTACTAAGATCAACTCTCTGTTGCCTAACCATGGGAAACCAAAAATTATGCAGCTTGACATTTAAAACAGCAAAATAAATCCAGGTACATCTTCAGACACTTCTGGCGATCATTTAAAGGGAAATAAAGTGAAAAATTCCCTACTGCTTCTGAGATGTTTAACAGCTACTCCAACTTTGGATTAGCTAAATTAGCGGAGTCGCTACCTTTACATACTTAGACAAGAAGCCTAGGAAGCTCTGTGACACTCAAGGAACTACGCTCCAAAGTCTACTTATTAAAAGAGGCAGGTGGGCATACCTCATTAACAGGGGTGCCTGCATGATCAGTGTTTGTATACCTAACTCAGAATTGTACCCCATATCTTTATAATAAAAAGTGAAAAAAAAAGAGGCATGTGGAAGAAAATGCATATGTAGAATTTAAAGCAGATGGAAGATAAGAGGGGAGGAACGTGGACTCCTGTTCTAGGTGTATCTGTTAGTGTTCCTTAAAGACTTGCTGTGTGTGGAGCTAGGGGCTGGGGTCAGGAAGAGAAGTGTTGCGGGGCAGGAAAGTGTGGAGGCTTCATGGCTGCTGGTGAGCCCTGGTGGGAGGTTTTGGAGATCCCACTCGGGGCTCATGTCTATGGGTGGCATTGAGAAAAAGCCCTTTCTTTTAGAACTTTGGTTTTGAAAAATTAAAGAATTAAATGAAAGAGAAATAGAGACAAAAGGAGATGAAAGAAAGGTGGGAGAGGGGAAAAGAGAGTCCTAAGTGAAAGGACAGACCGAGAGTGGGAAGCCATTTTTCGTCTTGTTCTTAAACCCTGACACAATGGTGAGAAAGTAGAAGCCATGCTTTTGGAGAAATGCACACTTCAGATAAAATTAACTTTGCTGGCTTTGTCTTTTCAGAAACAGACTTCCTGGTATCAGGTATCTCATAGTGGCCATTAAGCTTGCCTAGAGTAAAGGGAATTCACAAGGCCTAAGACATCATGCATTGGACAAGGACTGTAAAAGTCATGAAACTTGTAATTACAAACGTTATAACCGCTCAGAGAGGGAGCAGGTGGGGATTCGATCTTCCAGTAAATCGGACCCTATCTACAGGGAAGCCAAGGATCCCCCGAAGCTACTCACTGGGAATGCCTAGGAGATAAGGGGAGGTGCACCCTCCACTAGCTCTAAGGAATGTCGTTTGGGAAGGTGCAGGAGAGTTAGAATCCTTGTCACACCCTTCTCTAGGGGCTATGATAATGTGGGTGAACATTAGTGGGTCTCTGTGTCACAGGTTCTCCAAGACATCCACAGGTGGTCAATAAGGAAGTCACAGCAGTCACGTGCAACATCTCCAAGAGAAGAATTTAAGCCAGGACTCTGGGGGGCTACAATGCCACACTCTCCTAGAGTGTAGGCCCACTCCCTGTCTGTGGGTGGTGAACTTTTCTTAAATAAATCTTTTCTTCTCTCACCTCTGTGTGTCACAATTCTTTGCAATTTACTCAGATCACTGGGTTGCCGGCACACACCTCTGGCTTGCCAGCACTGGCAGTGCTGCCCTGCGCCTCACCACCCTCACCCGGTCCGTCCGTATCCTAACAATTATTACTGTACTTTATGCAAAGGAGGCATATGTTAAATCTAAATCTTATATTGCAAATAAATTGGTCCAACTATAATTCATATTTAATAAAATAAAAAACTAAAGAAAAAATAATGTTTCAAAAGAAACTAGCAAACCTGTTATTGAAATCCTCTTCCAGCTGGGCTCGGTGGCTCAGCCTGTAATCCCACGCTTTGGGAGGCCAAGGTGAGTGGATTGCCTGAGCCTGTGGGTTCGAGACCCGCCTGGGCAACTTGGTGAGACCTCATCTCTACAATAAATCAAAAAAAAAATTAGCCGGGTGTGGTAGCGCGCGTCTGCAATTCCGGCTACTTGGAAGGCTGAGGCGGAAGGATCGCCAGAGCCCAGCAGGTCGAGGCTGCGGTGGCCGGGAGTGGCCACTGCACTCCAGTCTGGGAGACAGAGTGAGACTCCAACTCAAAAAAAAAAAAAGAAATCCGCTTCCTTTTTTTTTTTTAAGCTTTTATTATTTTCTACAATTCAAACTACATCCTAAAGTCCTTCCTGGCTACAGCTCTCAGTTCAAACTAACATCTTCAAAATTTTCTTTCCAACATGCATGCTTTCCTCTGTGTATGTGGAACAACAGCAACAAAAATCATCCTGGCTTTCCCGGCTCCTTCTCTTGAAATGGGACCCCTCATTTCAATACTCCTCCCCCTAATTGCAAAGCTCCCACACTTTAATTTTGCTTATAAGTTTGTCTCTTCCAGACCCCAACAGTTCCATCTCCAAATGATGCTTCGTTAAGGTTTCCAAACCATGCCATCAGAAACTCCACCTGAGCCCTTTCGATCAAACTGCAAAGAATTCTTTTCTCAGATCGCCCCTAATTACTCATATGCCTCCCTTATTCCAACCCACTGTCACATGAGAACCTCCGTCAAACCAACAATCTTAGGTAGGGCCAGCACAATGCCTCTGCTCAGCATGAAGTAGCTACAGAAGATGAAATCTTTGACCCATGCCAAAGATTTGGCATTGTTGCTCTGTTGGGGGAATTCAGAGGAATATAAGGCCCAAATAGGCCAGCATCAATTGGGTCAATTATACTGAATAAAGGGGACCTCAAGGTGAAATTTACAAGGAACTTACTGACCATAGTATGAGCTGTAAAAGCTTGCTCACTGCTATAAATCATTGTCGTAAATTAACCTTTAGCTGACCACTGTAAATGGAAAAGCAGTTAACCAGTGCTGTAAATTAACCCTATCTTAAGGAACAGAGCATCACAATCAATCAGCCATCTTGCAAACCTCTTGCACAATATGCACAACTCGTAGCTAACTTCCCTCTCCAGACCCCTTGACACTTCATGTAAACTCCCCTAGCACAACCCTATAAAACTCCCCTCCCTGCCAGGGGAGGCGGGGGTGGGTTTGGCAGTCGAGGGAAACTGCTAGGGGAAGGAGGGGCACACCTCATCAATAAGGGTAACTGCATAATCAACGTTTGTATACCTAAGTCTGAACTGTACCCACATCTTTAAAAAACAAAACAAACAACAACAAAAAACTCCCCTCTAGCCCTTGCCTTGTTGCAGACAGCAGACAGTCTCCCTTTGCTGTTCTGCCTGTTGACCTCTTATAATGTATCTTCCCTTTAATAAATCTACCTTTCTAAATTCATTACAGTCTTGGTGAATTCTTTCAAAGCCTGCACAAAATCGGCCTCAACTAGTTATATACATGACCAGAACCACTACCAAAAGAGACATTAAAAGACAGGTATGAGGTTGTTTATAACAGCATGGTTCATAATAACAGAGAGTTTGAGAAGCTTAAGTATCTACCAACAAGATATCAATAAATAAATGTAGCATATCTGTAGGATGTTAAGCTACACAGTATTCAAAAAGATTGAACTCAACTACAAATATCAACATGAAAAAAATAAAAGAACACCAAATTGAGCAACAAAAAAATAAACTGGGAAGTACAATGAAATGTTTATATATGTAACTTGAAAGCAATTCTAGATATCCATACATTTGTAAATACACACAAATAGATGTATAAACAGTGAACTAAAAAGAGTGCATGTTAGATAGATAAGACATGAAAGTGGAGATCAGAAAGAGAACAGGGGATATGGTATTGTCAAAGAACAAAATTGCAATAAATTTAGTTTAGGATCTCAACTGGTTTTATTGTGATTCTAAAATCAGGCAACACTTCATTCCATAAAATAGAGTAAGTGTTCCCATGAGTTGAGCAGAAGAGATTGGCTTTATAGACAAAGGAGAACTGAAAAAAAGCAGAGCCAAAGAGCGTATTTGTGGTTTCAAAGCTGCATTTTTTCCAAGGCTGGGATGAGGAGACAGAAAAATAGCTGACTAGTTAACATGAGGTTACTCAAGTTACTTGTTTTGTATAAGATTTAAAGCAGAGAAACTTCATTATCAGGCTGATTGAAGATTGAAACTGGCCTGTTTAGGAGATTGGCTATTATATCTCTCTCCTGATTTATTTGAAAGGTTAGATAACAACTAGTTTGGATTTGGTGAGGCAGAACTTTAGCATGGATTACTGTGTTGGTTTTTAGTCTAGTCTGTTGGGGCCTAATGCAGGTGCTTAGTCCAAAACAATGGTCTCCTATCATTTTTATTTCACGATATAAAGGAGGAAAACATAAGAATAAAATAAAAATAAGACAAAGAAGGTGTGCCACATGAACCAATGATGATTATATACCAGGAACATACAGATATGATTAGCTGTAGCAATCTGTGTTTGTGGCGATGAAGCTCAACTTAAAAGCCCAAAAGATTGTGTGCTGCTCAAGGATAATAACATTTCCACTCTTCTCTGCGTTGGTGTATTTCATATCCCATGTACAGAGTACAGTCTTGAACAACAGATTTGCAGGGATATTGACAAACAGAATCAAGTTTAGAGGAAGGAAGTCAGAACAGTGGAGGAGGCACTGAGGGAACTATGTCATGCAATGGACATTTGAAGGAAAGGCTTAGACACAAGAAGACAACCTTAGAAATCATCTGGTTCACTTTCTCACCACCACATTTTAACTAGTGAAGACATGGAATCTGGGGAATCAAGTGATTGTCCATAATATAGGGAAACTTATATTTTCCCCCTGAAGCATCAATATTTTGAGTCTATAAAATAAACTGATAGAATAACAGGAAAGTAAAAGGTATATGTGTTCATTAACATGCGCATGTGTGCAAAAAAATCATACAAAAAAAAACCAAATTCAAAGAAACGGTCAGATGGTTGAAATTGCTTAGCATCCTGAGGTCACAGAAAGACTAGGAGGATGAAGCACTGCAAGACTGGTTATGGAAGGGAGCGAAAGGAAAGGCAAACCTAACAACGGTGGGTGCATTATGCAGATGAAGCCTCACAGACAGCAGCTGTGATATGACTGTCCAAAATAGACTCCCGCCGGGCTCGGTGGCTCAGCCTGTAATCCTGCGCCTTGGGAGGCTGAGGTGAGTGGATTGCCTGAGCCCGCAGGTTCAAGACCCGCCTGGGCAACTTGGCAAGACCTCATCTCTACGATAAATCAAAAAAGAGCTGGGCGTGGTAGTGCACACCTGTAGTTCCAGCTACTTGGAAGGCTGAGGCAGAAGGATCGCTGGAGCCCAGCAGGTCGAGGCTGCCGTGGCCAGAAGCGGCCACTGCACTCCAGTCTGGGCCACAGAGTGAGACTCCAACTCAAAAAAAACCAAAAACAACAACAACAAAAAACAAACAAAATAGACTCCCGTTTATCAACTAAAGAGGACCCTAATGTTAAGGAAACCTATGAGTGGAAGGATCAGGGCATGGTTGGCAAGCAAATTTCTAAATTCTAGGGTGCTAAACTCTCTAACAACAGGAGCTATCAGACTCCTTCTCACTCTGATTTACAATCCAGACCATTACAACTCTGGACAAAGACTGATAAGCAATTGCAGACTTTAGGCCAGATTCAGCCAGCTTTTGGAGGCTGTGCAGAAACTGTCATTATGTTCTGTAGTTCACCTTTGGACGTATAGAGTCAAATTCCACCTCATTTTAATGCTATAACCCCACCTCCAAATGAACAGGGGATGTACAGTACATATGTGTTTACACACTGAGCATGCACTCAGCCCCCCTCATAAGTACTTGATGCTTTTCCCCCAAACCTGCCTAATATGTGTGACCTCGTGATGCATAAAATCGAACTGGTCCATCCCCTCTTTGAAGAGAGAGCACCTTAGACAAGCAATGGGAAATGTCTCCTCTTGGCTTGCAAGCTCATGTCACCAATAAAGCTCTCCTTTTACTGTCTAGCCATTGTGGTAGTCTTTTGGACTACACAGCCCTCAGAAAGAGTATGTTTCTGTCAGAGGCCTTAAGGCATCAGGCTTTTGATCTCTCTCTCTCAAGAGTCAATCATTTCTAGTTCTAGACAAGGGGGGTGGGGCGTACAAAGCCTGGCTGTTTATTTCCCCAACGCAGATTTCCTCTACAGATGCAAATCTCCACAAAAGGAAGCTTTGCCATGCACTTTTCCTGTTTCTAGGCCATCTGAAAAGCCATCTTGAATTCTGTCAAAAAAGTATATTTGGGGTGAAATGTTTTCTGTTTCCTCTGGTGATCACAGGTCGCATACAAATGAGTTATTTTTAGATATTTAAAAAGTTATCGGCCGGGCTTGATGGCTCAGCCTGTAATCCCACGCTTTGGGAGGCCGAGGTGAAGGAATTGCCTGAGCCCGCAGGTTCGAGACCCGCCAGGGCAACTTGGCGAGACCTCATCTCTACAATAAATCAAAAAAATTAGCTGGGTGTGGTAGCGCGCGCCTGTAGTTCCAGCTACTCGGAAGGCTGAGGCGGAAGGATCGCTGGAGCCCAGGAGGTCGAGGCTGTGGTGGATGGGAGTGTGCCACTGCACTCCAGTCTGGATGTCAGAGTGAGAATCCAACTCAAAAAAAAAAGTTATCATGCAGAAGAGGAATTCGATTATTCAAAGAAAACCACGAGGATGAAGGCAGACAGGCTTCAGAAAGAAGGACTGTAATGTACAATGACTTTCCACCTGGACCTCTCTAATAATGATCATGAGGAAGGAACTGGTGCAGGAGAGAGGTTCAGGGAAGGCACGGAGGACACTTGGTCAGGAGTTTGACCAGAGAATGTTGAGGTTTAGGGAGAGGGCAACACGTGATAGCTCCTCTACTCCTGATTTAGAATCTGTTTTGAGATAGAAGAGTCATATAGATGGAGAAAAAGTGTTAACTCTATTATTGATAAAGCTATTTGGCAAAGGTGGCTATAATGCATCATTCGCACTCAGGGCCATGCCTAGAAACTACTTGATAAATGTTGACTATGGCTACATTATAATAGGAAGGAGGAGGTGAGGAGAGGGGGAGAAGGAGAGAAAGGAAGAGGCCACAAGTGGGTAACCCCTCCCAACAGAGTACAGTCTGCCTTTGTGAGCAGATAGGAGCAGACAAGTATGTGTGCATTCCACAGACAGGCTGGCTCCAAGAATCAGAGCTTGAGGGGGCTGCATAGAGCTTGTTCAGTTGCCTCCAAAACTCACAAAACAGTTTATGGGGGGAGGAAAGTGAGGGGTGGAGGAGGCCAGGAACGTCACTCTGGCTGAAGGGCCTCCATGTGAAAAGGCAGAGGTTAGATTATAGAGAACTTTGATTCCTACTGTTTATTTAGGTGTTTGAGGTTTTTTTCTTTAGACATGTGGTCTCACTATGTCACCCAGGCTAGACTGAAACTCCTGGGTTCCAGTGATCCTCCTACCTCAGCTTCCTGAGTAGCTGGGACTATAGGCATGTGTCACCATGCCCAGTTTATGAAGCTATATGTCTTCAAATTTATCCTCAGTTTTAACCTGTCATTGTTTTCCTTGGTTTCTCCATTTCCCCTTTACCACTTGATACAGACCCTCTTGATTATACCTTTTCCAGTTGTCTTAAATTTTGTTTGTCTAAGAGCACCTCTTACCAAGAGTCAATAATTTGTGATTCTTTCTCTCCCAATGTTGGCAGTACAGAGTTGCTATAATACCGCATCCACCCATCTTAGGGATCCCAGAGAGCCCTTAAGAGGACATTAAACACGATTCTCAGACAGGCCTTTAGTAGACACTAAGCGGAGATGGACAAGTACACTGATGAAAACACCGGACCCTAAAAGCGTCACTATATGGGGGGGGGGCACATGATAACACAGAGGGTACCAGGAGGAGTGAGAGCCAGTTAGAAGCCCAGACTCTACCTGCATGCACCCTACTTATGTAGCTAATCCTCACTTGTACCCCACATCTCTATAATAATTTTTTTAAAGCATCAGGAGGTCTTAAAAGAGTCACTAGACTTTTTCTTGTCCCTAGTTTGAAGCAGCTACAGAATCCCCTTTCCCCCACTCACACACAAATATCTGGCCAAAAAAGAAAAAGATGGCTAAAACAAGAAAGGAAATTCATTTATTTTAAAGAAAGTGGAATAATTAGAGGAGGGTTGGGAGTAGGAATTAAAAAGAAGAATTGTCAGGTGCGGTGGCTCAAGCCTTTAATCCCAGCACTATGGGAGGTGAAGGCAAGAGGATTGCCTGAGCTCAGGGGTTCGAGACCAGCCTGAGCAACATGGCAAAACTTCGTGTCTACAATAAAAATAAAATAAAATAAAATAAAAAATAAAAAGAATCAATGTTTTTAAATATTCAAAAAAATTTCAGGCAGAAGAAGGATTGTATTTGATTTTATTCAACTCCAAAGTGAAGAACGGAACTAGTGCGGGTAAGGGTTGAATGGGGGAGGTTGTGATGGGAAGGTGAACATTTGCTTCATTTAAGGAACTTTCTAACAGTCAGGATGTACTCTGCCTTATTGGAAGAGTGAACATCCTCACTCGTGGAGGTGAAGCACAGGTTCCGGTGTCAGGGATGTGGAAGAGAAGATCTGAGAGTTTGGCCAATGAATGGACTGAATTGATTGTCTTTACGATTTCTTCCAACAATGATGATTCACAATCCTATGAATGCAAATGTTTGATTTATGACCTCCAAATGATATCTGGGGGCAAGAGATGGCAAAAATTTTGAAAAAGCACTATCCTTTATTTGACGTGACAATCTTTATTTAATTTTACTTCTTAGTGTTCCAAATAATTTCACACAGCCCTCCACCCCCCTTTATAATCTATTAGTAAATCCAGCACCCTTTCTAAATTCTCTTTCTCCTTCAAAAGATTCTGAGAGAAGTGACTGTTTTGGAATCATTCCTCTTGCCTTCTGTGACAAGTGATCTTATTTGCATCTTTGTGTTTTAAATTCTGCTTTTTGGCATGAGTATACGTACATTATCAATGGCCTACATCTTTTTCTCTTTCTCCCTAGTCTCAGCTTCAAAGTGTGATTACAGCGAAGGTGACTGTCATATCTTGGTACTATTTTTTATTTTAAATTTATTTTATTATTACTTTTTATGTTGGACTCTCACTCTGTCGCCCAGACTGGGGTACAGTGGCACCCTCACGGCCACCAGGGCCATGACCTGCTGGGCTCAGGTGATCCTTCTGCCTCAGCCTTCCAAGTAACTAGAACCACCGGAGAGTGCAACTATGCCCAGCTAATTTTTTGATTTAGAAATGAGGTACCACCATATTGCCAGGCTGATCTCGAACCCCTGGGCTCAGGCAATCTTCTCGCCTCCGCCTCTGAATGTGCTGGGATTACAGGTGTGAGCCACCGAGCCTGGTCTTATTTTTTTATTTTGAGCTACATTGTCTTATTTTTGGCCACTTCATGGAAATTTTCTACTTCATTTCCATTGTTACTTCAAACTTTTCACCTAAAATAAACTTACCCTCCTTACTCCTAATGTCTGAGTTGGGTACACCTCCTGTGTGCTTACCTGAAGACCCCTCACGTCCTCTGTCATTAGAATGACCACACACGCCAACCATTGTTCCAGTGTAATCGTTAATAGCATCTCCTTTTATTTTCCACTGGGTCTCAGTAGATCATGTAACAACTGGCCGACCTATCATAATGGTTCAATTGCTTGTGTTCCTTCTATCTCCCACTGGGTGGCAAGCTCAAACACTTAGTAGGAAATAAACTATTTGTTGAATGAGTGAAGCACTGAGTAGAACTAGAAGTCTTCTGTGAAATAAACTCGTTACAGTTAACCCTCCAGAGTCTGCTATCATTCCACCTTGAGGGAGGGAGTAACTCTCTTTCACACTTTCACCGACTCTGTGTCTAAATTCACATCCTGTAGATGTAAGGAAATGATGGGGATGTTGAGGTAGGGTGGATTGTATTGCTACATCGCCCTCTTGTGGCTGCTATCACAAAATCCTTTCTGCTTTTAGAACTTTCGCCATCGTTGTGCAGATTTCAACCCAGATTTCATTTAGGTTTGAGGTTGGGTTTGCAGACTGGAGTGCAGTGGCACACTCATGGCCACCGCAGCCTCGACCTGCTGGGCTCAGGCAATCCTTTCACTTCAGCCTTCCAAGTAGATGGAACCACAGGCACGCACCACCACGCCCAGCTAATTTTTTTATTTATCGTAGAGATGAGGTCTTGCCATGTTGCCCAGACTGGTCTTGAACCCCTGGGCTCAGGCAATTCTCTCGCCTCTGGCTTCCGGAGTGCTGGGATTACAGGCATGAGCCACCAAATATACCGGCCCATCAGTATATTTAAAAAGCTACCCTGGTGATTGTAATATTTAGATAACCTTGGGAATATTGGCAGGTTTGGGTCATACTTAAGTGACAAGGTGACCACTTTTGATAGATCTACTTCCTGCTATATGGGAGTGGATTTAGTTTTCTTAAAGCTTACTAGGGGCAGCATGTCTCTAGCTCAGTGGTTCTCAATTGGGGGAGACTTTTGCCCTGCAGGGGACATTTGGTATGTCTGGAGACATGTTTGATTGTCACAATCAAGGGCAGGGCGTGTGCTAGGGCATTCAGTGGACAGAAGCCAAAGACACTGCTAAACAACCCACAGTACACAGGACAGCACCCACGACAAAGAATTACCCAGCCCAAAATGTCAATAGTGCCACAGTTGAGAAGCCCTGCTCTAGATTTTCTTCACAAGGGGAATTTGGGGGAGTTCAGGGAAGGGAACTACTCTGGCAGTGACAAAAATTAAACAATCCTTTTAACACAGTTCTCCGTGTGGAAGGTGGTTCCTGACTTTTTTTTTTTTTTTTTGAGTTGGAGTCTCACTCTGTCGCCCAGACTGCAGCCTCGACCTGCTGGGCTCCGGCGATCCTTCCGCCTCAGCCTCCCACGTAGCTGGAACTACTGGCGCGCGCGACCACGCCCGGCTAATTTTTTAAAATTTATTGTAGAGATGAGGTCTCGCCAAGTTGCCCAGGTGGGTCTCGAACCCACGGGCTCAGGCAATCCACTCACCTCGGCCTCCCAAAGCGCTGGGATTATAGGCTGAGCCACCAAGTCCGGGCAGGAAAATTTATCTAA
>CAUYQG010069643.1:0-58334 GCA_963574415.1 Tarsius wallacei
GCACAGAAGAAAGAAAAAAAAAGAATGACCACACATTTCCCAAGAGGACAGCAGAGCACAGAATCAACAGAGAATACAGTTCAGCAAGAAACTTGAAAACACATGCATACATTAACCCCAAAGCCAAAAGAAAACAAAGAAAAAACTTTATAGGAACCTTATGACAGGGATAAGCAATCACATTTCAATAATCAGCCTGAATGTAAATGGACTAAATGCACTGAAAAGACACAGAATGGTGGACTCGAAAAGAAACCATAACTCTATTATTTGCTGCTTCCAGGAGACTCATCTCACTACAAAGACACACACAGACTCAAAGTTAAAGGATGGAAGATGAGTTTTTAGGAAAATGGATCATAAAAGAAGGCAGGAGTTGCAATCATAATATCAGACAAAATAACCTTTAAGCTATCAACACTTAAAAGAGATGCAAAAGGACACTACATAATGATAAAACGTTCAATCCATCAACAAGAAATAACCATCCTAAACAAATATGCATCCAACACAGGAGCACCAGCATTTATAAAGCAACTACTAAATAAACTAAAACAAATATATTAACTTTAACACTATTATAGAAGAGGACTTGAATATCCCACTGACAGCCCTAGATAGATCATTGAGGTAAAAAATCAACAAGGAAATCTAGAACTTAAACTTGACATTTGACCAAATTGACTTAGTAGATAGCTACAGATTATACCACCCAACAACCACAGAATCTACATTCTACTCATAACCACATGGAATATACTCCAAGATTGATCACATCCTTGGCCATAAATCAAGCATAAACAAATTCCATGAGGTTGAAATCTTGCTATGCACACTCTTCGACAAGAGTGGAATAAAAATAAATATTAAAACCAACAACATTTCCCCAAAGCCCCCAAAGACATGGACACTAAACAGTATGATGCTGAACAACGACTGGGTCAACACTGAAATCAAAGAAGAAATTGAAAGATTTCTGGAATGACAATGAAGAAACATCTCACCAAAACCTCTTGGATGCCATGAATTCAGTTCTAAGAGAGGAATTTATATCACTACAAGCACACATAAAGAAAATGGAAAGATCACAAGAGGAGGGCCTAAAAAATGACCTAAGCAAGCTGGAAAGAGAAGACCACCAAAACCCCAACTTTTGCAGAAGAATCCAAATCACAAATATAAGAGCCCAAATATGGGACAGAGATGACAAAAATATCATAGGAAACATCAACAAAACAAAAAGCTCATCCTTTAAAAGAATTAACAAAATTGATGAGCCCCTAGCCAGCGTGACCAAGAAAAAGAGATAAAAATCCCAAATAAACACAATGAGAAATACTAAAGATCAAATCACAGCTGACGCTGAAGAAATACAAAAGATTATCAGAGATTACTATGTACACCTATATGGAAACAAACTTGATAACCTAGATGAAATGCAGGACTTTCTGCAATCATAAAACCTCCCCAGGTTAAAACAAGATGACATTGAGACACTAAATGGACCAATAACAACCCAGGAAACTGACTTTGTCATACGAAAACTACCTACAAAAAAATGCCCTGGACTGGATGGCTTTCCAGCAGAATTCTACAAAACATACAAGGAGGAGCTTATACCAATCCTATTGAAAGTATCCCAGGCAATTGAGAAAGATGGAATTTTCCCCAAATTATTTTACAAAGCTAACATTACACTGATATGTAAACTGGGTAAAGATCCAACATATAAAGAGAACTACAGGCCAATATCCCTTATGAACATAGAGGCAAAAATCCTCGACAAGATTCTAGCAAATTGGATCCAAAAACACATCTCAAAAATCATCCACCATGACCAAGTAGGCTTCATCTTCAGCATGCAGGGCTGGTTCAATATTCGCAGGACCATAAATGTCATTAAACACATCACAGATGTAAAAACAAGAACCACGTGATTATCTCATTAGATGCAGCAAAAGCTTTTGATAAAATCCAGCATCCCTTCTTGATAAAAACTTTCATACACCTAAGTATAGAAGGAACACACCTGAAAATAGTAAGTGCCATCTACGACAAACGCACAGCAAACATATTGCTAAATGGACAAAAACTAGAAACATTTTCCCTAAAAACTGGAACAAGACAAGGCTGCCCACTCTCACCCCTCTTGTTCAATATTGTGTTGGAAGTCCTAGCTTTGGCAATTAGACAAGAGAAGGAAATTAGGGTTATCCAGATAGGAAAAGAGGAAGTCAAGTTATCCCTCTTTGCTGATGATATGATCCTATACCTTGAAAATCCAAGACAATCTGTCAAAAACCTGCTTGCGCTGATAAAGTACTTTGGCAAAGTCTCAGGATACAAAATAAATGTGCAAAAGACAGTTGCATTCTAATACACCAACAACAAGTAGGCAGAGACCCAAATGAAAACACAATCCCGTTCACACTAACCACCAAAAAAATGAAATACCTCAGCATCTTCCTAACCAGATAAGTGAAAGACCTTTACAATGAGAATTACAAAACACTGCTCAAAGAAATCCAAGAATACACAAACAAATGGAAAAATAATCCATGTTCATGAATAGGAAAACTCAACATTGTTAAGCTGTCCATCCTACCAAAGGCAATCTACAGATTCAACGCAATACCCATTAAGTTACCAATATCCTTCTTCTCAGACCTGAAAATGACAATGCAGAAAATCATATGAAAACATAAAAGACCACAAATAGCCAAAACAGTCCTTAACAAAAGAAACAAAGCAGGAGGTATCACAATTTCAGACTTCAAACTTTACTATAAGGCTACAGTAAGCTAAACAGCCTGGTATTGGTACAAGAACAGGCATATAGACCAATGGAACAGGATATAGATTCCAGAAGCAAAGCCTCAATTCCTCAAGCAACTCATCTTTGACAAAGCCTCCAACAATAACCACTGGGGAGAGGGAGACCTATTCAGTAAATGGTGCTGGGAAAATTGGCTGACCACATGCAGACGATTGAAACAGAACCCCTACTTATCACCATACACTAAAATTAACTCTAAATGGATCAAAGACCTAAACATAAAACCTCAAACTATAAGAATCTTAGAAACCGCAGGAGACATCATTATGGAAATTGGAACTGGGAACCAATTTCTATTCAGAACCCTAAAGGCCAATACCTTAAGAAAATAGATAGACAAGTGGGACCTCATCAAATTAATGAGCTTCTGTAAAGCAAAAGAAACCATCAATAGAGCAGGAAGATAGCCCACAGAATGGAAAAAATATATTTGCCAATTGTATATCTGACAAAGGCCTAACATCTAGGATCTACAAGGAACTCAAACGCGCCAAAAGGAAAAAAACATACAGCCCATTTAAAAAATGGGCAAAAGACATGAATAGACACTTCTCAAAAGAAGATATATGGGCAGCCAACAGACACATGAGTAAGTGCTCAGCCTCACTCATCATCAGAGAAATGCAAATCAAAACCACACTGAGATACCACCTAACCCCTGTAAGAATGGCCATAATTAATAAAACAAACAACAACAGATGCTGACAAGGATATGGAGAAAAAGGAACACTTCTACACTGCTGGTGGGAATGCACACTAGTGCAACCTCTTTGGAAGACAGTGTGGCAATTTCTGAAAGAACTAGAAATTGACCTTCCATATGACCCAGCAATTCCCCTATTGGGAATATACCTAGAGGAATTCAAATTATTCTACAAAAAAGATACCTGCACACGTATGTTTGTTGCAGCTCTATTCACAACAGCAAAAATATGAAACCAACCGTGTTGCCCATCGAAGGTGGACTGGATAAAAAATGTGGTACATATACACAATGGAATATTATGCAGCCAGAAAGAAGGACAAATATATGGACTCTGCAGCAACTTGGATGGATTTGGAGTCGATCATACTCATTGATTTATCACAGAAACTAAGAACAGAGTTCCATATGTTCTCACTCAGAAACAGATATAAGAAAGCAATTGGCAGTAGTGGGAAACTGTCAGGGGAGGGGGAATGGGATTGGCAGTTGAGGGAAACTGCTAGGGGACGGAGAGGCATACCTCATCAACAAGGGTACCTGCATGATCAATGTTTATCTACCTAACCCTGAATTTTACCCCACATCTTTATAATAAAATTTTTTTAAAAATTTTTGTTTTTACCTTCCCTTGGATTTTCTTTCATGACTCTTCAAAAAAAGAAAATTATTTAGGTCTGTAATTATATTCTATTTTCTTATTAAGGGTCCCACTACTCTAATATATGTCTAGCCCAATCTTTTTAGTATTTTTGTATAGATCTTATTTTGATCTTTTCTTTTTATTTTATTTTTTGGAATTCCTATGTCCAGACAAGAATGTAAGCTTTATGAAGGCAAGCACCATGTAAATATAATTTATTCTTCATTCCTCAATCACTAACATGATATTTGTTATCTAACAGCAACTCAGTAAATATCTGTTGATTTAATGAATATATGAATGAACAAAAGTTAATATAAAGTGTATCACACAGTAGATCCTACATCCTACATTCATGTCTCTGTTTCCTATAAAGATTGAACTAATTACATTCCCACTTTCAGTATTTAAGTATTTAAGTATTCTCTTTTCTACACATTATCTTTCACATCTGTTAATTTTTGTTTTTACTTTTTAATAGCATCCATTCTGACTGGTATAAGATAATATCTCATTGTAATTTTAATTTGACTGATAATTGGTGATGGTGAGCATAATTTTTATGTTTGTTGACTGCTTGTATGTCTTCTTTTGAGAAGTATCTGTTTATGTCCTTTGTCCACATTTTGAGTTTTTTTACTTGATTTGTTTATGCTTCTTAGAGATTTTATATTTTAGTTCTTTGTCAGATGCATAGCTTGTGAATATTTTCTCACATTCTATAGGTTGCCTATTTACTCTGTTAGAATTTGTGTGTGTGTGTGTGTAGAAGCTCTTTCATTTAATTAAGTTCCATTTGTCTACTATTGCTTTTGCTGCATTTGCATTTGATGACTTGATCTTAAATGTTTTGCCTAAATCAGTGCCCAGAAAAGTTTTTCTTAGACTTTGTTCTAGTATTTTTTTATAGTTTCAGGTCTTACATTTAGGTATTTAATCCATCTTGAGTTAATTTTTGTATATGGTGACAGACAGAGGTCCAGTTTCCTTCTTCTGCAACTTACTAGACAGTTTTGCCAGCACTATTTACTGAAGGCTATCTTTTCCCCATTATTTATTTTTATTGGACTTGTGAAAGATCAGTTGATTGTAAGTATGTGGATTTATTTTGAGATTCTCTATTCAGTTTCATTGATGTATTCATCTATTTTTATACTAGTACTATGCTCTTTCATTTGCTTCTACTTAGCTTCCAAGATTAGGTGCAATCAGGCAGGTTCAGGGTGGTATGGCCATAGATTGGGAATTTATTTTCATTAGGGATATTGACCTGTAGTTTTTTTTCATTGTTGCTGTTCTTGTTGTTGTGTCCTTGCCAGATTTTGGAATCAGAATTATATTGGTTTTATAGAATAAGTTAGGGAGGAGTTTCTCCCTTACATAGTGTAACTATCAGAATTCGGTCATGAATTCATCTTATCTTGAACTTTTTTTTTTACTAATAGAGTTTTTTTATCACCAATTTAATTTTATATCTCATTATTGGTCTACTCAGAGTTAAATTTTTTTCTTAATTCAATTTTAGTAAGCTGTAAATTTTTGAAGTTTACCCATTTTCTCTAGATTTCCAAGTTTGTGGACATAAAGATGTTTATCTAAGTCTTTGAGTAAAGTATATGAATTATATGTCTTTAAGGATCTTATGTATTTCTGGGGTATCAATTTTAATCCTGCTTTTATCATTTCTCATTGTACTTATTTGAATATTCTCTCTTTCTCTCTCTTTCTCTCTCTCTCTCTCTCTCGTTAATCTAGCTAACAGTCTGTCAATTTTGTTTATTCTTTTAAAGAACCAATTTATAGTTTTGTTTATTCTTCGATCAATTTTATTTAGCTTTACATTGATCTTTGTTGTTTCTTTTTATTTCTACTATCTTTGAGTCCTGTTTGTTTTTGTTTTTCTGTTTTTTTGAGGTATGCATTTAGGTTGTTAATTACAGATATTTCTATCTGTTTTTATGTAGGTACATAGTGCAACAAACTTTCCTCTTAACAATTATTTTGATGTATTACAGTGTTCGATAACTTATTTCTCTGTTTCAATTTGTTTGAAATTTTATTTTGATTTCTCACAAATTTATTGTTAAAGGAGATAATTGTTTGTTTTCCATGTACTTGTGTAGTTTTAAAATTTTCTCTTAGCATTGATTTCCAATTTTATTCCTTTGTGGTCTGAGAAGGTACTTGTTTTTATTATTATTATTTACTGAGATTTGCTTTATGGACAAACTAGGAAGAGTTTAGCAAAGAGTTTAGTGAATGCACTATGTACAGATGAGAAAAATTTAGACTCTGCAATTGTTGAACGGAATGTTCTTCATATTTCTTTCAGGGCTATTTGGTCAAGAGTCTGATTTAAATCCAGATTTTCTTTGTAAGTTTTATACCTCGGTAATCTGTCTAATGCTGTAAGTAGGAGGTTGAAGTACCCTACTAACCTATATGGCCGTCTATCTCTTTTCTTAGGTGAATTAGTATTTGTTTTATAAATCTAGGTGCTCCACTCTCAAGCGCACATAGCATTATTATATTTAAATCTTCCTGTGGAATTGAATGATTTATGATTATATAATGCCTATATTTTTTTTCTTTTCTTTTTTTACTGTTGCTGGAGTAAAGTGACCCTGCTTTATCTCAAGTAAGGATAGCAATTCCTGCTCTTTTTTATTTTCCATTTGTTTCATGTGTCTTTCTCCACCCCTTTACTTTGAGCAGGTGAATGTCATTATATGTAAGATGTGTCTTTTGAAGGCAGCAGATGGTTAGGTCTTATTTATTTATTTATTTATGAATGTTTCAATCTATATCTTTAAGGTGGTGTATTTAGGCCATTTATGTTCAATGTTACTGTTAATATGTGAAGTTTTGCTTCTGTTATAGTGCTGTTACCTTTGAGTTTGTAGTCTCATTGTGTTACTGTTTTACAGGCTCTGCCAACTTAGTATTTATGTGTACTTCATGGTCATAAGTATTGTCTTTTGATTTCCATATTAAGAACACCTTTGGTGTTTTTTTATAGGGATAGTTTAGTGGTAATTAACACCAGTAGCATTTCCTTGTTTTTATGGGAAAGACTTTATTTCTCCTTTATTTATTAAGCTAAGTTTGGCAGTATATAAATTTTGGCCTGACTTTTTTTTTTTTTTTTTTTAGGAAGGCTAAAATTAGAACCCCAATATCTTTTGGCTTCTAAAATTTCTGTTGATAACTCTGCTGTTAGTTGACGAGATTACTTTTTTAGGTGACTTAACTCTTTTCTCTAGCTGCCTGTTATTATATATAATATTTATTGATGACTATATTCTTTGATGAGGTTCATCCTGTGTAGAGTTTCTTGTATCTGTATGTTTACCTCTGGAAATATTAAGGATTTCTTTTGAGTTATTCCCTAAGCTATATGTCCAAGTTGCTTACCTTTACCTTTTCTTGTTCTCTCTCAGGAATGACTACAAGTTGTAGTTTGGTTGCTTCACATAACCTCATATTTCTCAAAGGTTTTTTTTATTTTTCAAAATTATTATTTTCTTATTTTTGTCTGGGTTAATTTGAAACTGTGAAACCATTTATTCTGCCTTCCTTAGTCTATTGTTATAGTGTTCAGTTGTATTTTGAATTCTTTTAGTTGTTTTTTTTTAATTCCAGAAGTTATAATTGTTTTTGTTAATATAGGTATTTTACCTTCCATATTTTGAGTCTTTTTAAAATTTTTTTATGTTGGTTTTTACCTTTCTTTTGGATCTCATTGAGTTTTCTTGCAATTCATATGTCAAATTATTTATCTGTCATCTTAAAATGTTTATTTTGGGTAAGATTTATTGCTAGAGAGCTAGTGTGATCCTTTGGAGCTGTCAAAACCCTCTGTCTTTTTGTGCTGCTGGAATTATTACACTGCTTTCTCATCTAAGGAGCTGTTGCTTCCTCTGTTTGAATTTGCTATCATTTTGATGGGACTTTTATCTTTTTATTCTTTTTTATTGAGATGTGATTGTGGCTTATGTTGTGTTTGGTCGTTTGTCTTTATTTCTGGGTGCTTTCAAGAGTCTCTTTACGGGCTCTGAGGTTATAGATAACTTCCATACAGTGGCTTTCTGAAGTGTTTCTTTTAACAATGTACTGGATATATGAGTCAACATACTATCTCCTTTGGCGCTGAAAGTGCAGAAGTCTTAGAAAGCTTAACTCATACACAACCAGTATGATCCTCTGAGAGGATTTTTTTTTTTTTAATTTGGTGGTTCACTTCAGTTTCCAGTTCAGTAGGTACTGAAGAGTAGGATCTAGATAAGCCTCACATAGTCCCATAATGAGTGAAGGCACCTGCCCTATTGGGGTGTAGCTGAAGTTGATAATGTTATGATGCACTGAGGTTTCAGAGAATGGGGCAGGAAGGGGATGCACCAACTCCTGTCTTGGGTTGACATTAATGTGATTTGCTTTTCTATCATGTCCTTGTTGCAGATCTCATGACCTTCAGTTCAGATAGATATTGTCTTTTGGCTCCCACCTGCAGTGCAGCTGCTGACTATGGGAATATCTCTCTGGCAGCTACCACACAAGTGTACAGGAAACAGTCTTTTCCCATCCTTCAAAGTACCTGTAGCTTGTCTGCTTCCTGTTTCTGGGTTGCTGTCACTCTGGGTGGAGTGGGGTTATGAGCACCATCCTTCATGGAAGTGCCTGTGGTGTGGCCTCACTTTCAATCTGGATACTGCTGCCATGAAAAGCACTGGACAAGCTTTCTAAAAGTGCATACGTGCTGGACTCCAGTTGGGAGAACCTCTGTTGTGTGTGCAACAGTGGATGGGGAGAGTAGGAGATGACTCCCTATCTACTGTCATGGCCACCAATGGTATCCCCTCAGTAGTTGGTCTGCACCTATATTTATTCTGTCCCAAAGAGGGGATTGGTGGGTAGCACTTCTCCCTCCAGAGGAAGCAGCTCATGCCAAGGGCTAGATGTCCAGGGATCTCACAGTTCTTCAGGGACCTGCTGATCTATTGTTACCAAAGTCAGATTGGGTTGTGGGGTGATGTGACAACTCAAGGCCTGAGGTTCTCTGTGCAGGGCAGTGACCCACAGTGAGTACATAACTAGTATGGCACCTGCCATCCCAGTTCATGTCTGAAGGGAGTTCAGACACACCTGTATGAGCTGGATACACAGATTCCTATTCTATAGAAGTTTGTAAATTGTCACTGACAGTGTTTTCCACAGTTTCAAGAGCAGAAGAACTCCCCAACAACAATTTGTTGGTTACCAGATTGATGCAGGAGTAAGGGGAGCAGAGAAATGTTCCCACACTAGCCTTTCCACAGAGCTTTGAACTCCTCAATTATTTAACTCTACCAGGCTATATTTATTTTCTTTTCTGCACCCCAGCTTCTTCCCATGGGTTCTGTGACAGATCCATGCTCTGTTCTTTCAGTTTTCTATATAAATCATGAACATTCACTTATAAATTTCAACTTCTTTCTGAAGATAACTAGCATCCAATGTTCTAATAAGCAATCATAAAAAAATAGTATGTTGTTTGCAGTTTTTACATTTTGGGGACTAGTCTATGCAATTTTAGGTCACTAAGACAGGTTTGTTTGTTCATTTTTTGTTGTCAGAAAGTCTTCAAGATAGCAAATTTTACTGTAATGAAGAAAGAACATTACAGTGAAAAAGATATACAGAAAGAAAGATTGAAGATGGTGGATCTATGCAAAAAATACATGGTATTATATTATCTATATTATGAAGCTTTGTACTTTCTAGACTTGGATATCAATGACATTTGTTAGTTGTATGACATATAAATTTTTGCTTTCTTGAACTCATTTTTAGTAGATTATTTGTTGTTATTTGTTAAAACCAAATTAACAATGACTAAAATAATGGGCATAAATACAAATAATAACATAGACAATATTTAAGTAACTGATTAAGGGAAAGAAGAGAAAACATGTGGATACTTGGGAGGGATGATTCTTGAAGTTAAGGTATAGCCTTGGGAATATTCAAAAGCTGAAGATGGATGTAAGAAAAAAATTATTATAACACTGAACAAATAAAATTCAGAGTGATGAGGGGGTGGTGCTTATTAAGGAGACAAGGAAGTGAGTTTGATTATTTAACTTACAGGATAAATAAAATCAATGCAGTGGTAATTTGGCTGATTAAGCATCATTTTCCATTTTAATGCTCTTGTAGTTCAAATTAGGTATATATTAGTTAGACTCATTTGCATGCATAAGAGGAAACCTCAAATTGATCTAACTTTAAAAAATAAAGAAACAGTAATTTCCTAAGGAATTTAACTTAATATCAAACAATCTTGCTGAAAGAAAGCTGAGGAAAAGAATTGGGTGTCAGAAACCACTGTAACTCAAAGCTTCAATAATCAGAACTGCATCTTAGGTATCTTTCTATTATTCACTTCTAATATTAGTTTGATTTTTAACTGTGGACTTTCTTCATGGAAAAGGAAATGTATTTAGAAACAAAGTTATTTTATTTTCACACCTTTTGGCAACACCATTAAGAATGCTGGATGTACTCAAACACAAATCAAAAGGCTTAAGAAATATACTTATTGATCCAGATTAAGGTATTTGTAAGTCATTAGTCATGTTATATTAACACAACACTGGTGGACACAGGAATGAGGGTTCACATAAAAATGAAGTTTTAACACTAAACACATGAGCGGCAAAATAAAGTAGATGTATTGGACTTCATCAAAATGAAAGCTTTTACTTATCAAAGAACACTATTGAGAAAGCAAAAAAGACAACTTATAAGAGGTACTGAAATAGGGACCGAGCGCTTAATTTACAGACACCGACACCAAAAATACAAGTTATAAAAATGAGAGGTTTATTAGTCAAGAATGAGGCCGGTGGCCACTTGCCTGCTGGACATGCCGGTCCCACAGCAAGGGCCCCCATTTGCTGTAGGGGCTTGCATAAATGGGGCAAAACCACATTGGAGCTTTTCAAGTGGGCCAAACCGCAACATCCTGGAGGCCTAAGTACTTTTCAAGCAATGTTAGCAGGGTTCACAGAAGCGAAAAAAAAGCTGTTAAACAGTTTAACCTAGCCAGCAGGTACTGTTACCAGTTTCAGGAAGGGAACTTTTTAACTGTGCAAAGGCTGAGTTTATGCTTAGCCTAATTTTTGACATTGTAGATGTCTTTTTAAGCCCCCTTCCACAGTACCAAGAGAAAGAAAAAAACAGAATTATATTTTTGGAGTGGGGGCTCCTTATGGTACATACATGTTTCCCACACTAAGAAAATTTTTTTGGTAGACCATGCTGTTTCCAAATCTGTCTTCTTAGCCCAGGCATCTTCATTCTTACCTCCATTCAGGTGTCTCTTTATTGGGGACTTAAGGCAAAGACTTTCTCAAGGTTCTTCTGTCGAGTTCTTTTTATGAGTTAAAGGACGGAGAAAGACTTAAAAATGTCTTTCCACTCTTACACACAGTATTCAGTACTTTTTCACTCCACTCCTAAATCTTCTTTTTTTTTTTTTTTTCCTCCCGCTTGGATACCAGGGTGGAAAAAACAAGTCAGAAGATTTTTGTTTGGAACTTCATTGGCAGTGAGACAATACTCCTGCCTATGATAATATATCTGACTCTGATTCTTGATCAGTGCCACTTTGTGTGGAAAAAAGTAACTTTGAGAAATGTTTATATTTATATTATACTTTTGCAATATAAGTTTAAACTTATACTTTCACAGTGATTGTGAGACAGGATATAGCTAGAGAATGACTGGGCAGACAGACAGGCAGGACCTCTAGTAACAATGTATCAAACTACTGCAGGTTCAGCAGTGGTAAACAAGTTCCCTGCCAGCCTCTCAAGGTAGAACTTAAGTACTCACTGTTGGGATTGAAAACCAACCAATCAGCTCACCATTAGGCTCCTACCTCTTACTGACTGGTCCTTAGTACAGACCAATCAGAACAGCTAAGTGTGAATCAACCAGCTCACAGCTAATGTTAACCAATTGGCTTGTACTTAGGGCTATATAAGCACCAGGTTTCAACTCCAGATAAGCAACTCTTTTGGGTCCCTTCCTACTCTGGAAGTTTTTGGTCCTCTCAATAAATCCTGCTTTCTCACTTTCCAGCTGTCTGTGTCTATCTTTCTCCCTGGGCATGAGACAAGAACCTCTATCCTGAATAGCTGTGACCTTCAGAGCTACAGAAGATCAATGGAGCCAAAGAACCATGCACCCCAGAGACTGGCTTGCTAGCCGTTGGAGTCAGCTGAACCAGGAGAGCTGCTGGAAGAAGGTAAGACTCTGAAGCTGAGACACCCCAGGAGCTATGCTTGCCAGCCCACTGAACCAGCAACACTCTCGGGGGCTGGCTTGCCAGCCCATCAGAGCCAACACTCCAGGGGCTAGGCTTGCCAGCCCACTGAACCAGCAAAATTCTCAAGGCTTGGCTTGCCAGCACATTAGAGTCAACACTTCTGGGGTTAGGCTTACCAGCCTCTCAGGATGACACATTCTGGGGATTGGCCAGTCAATCCATTGAGCTTACACTCTCGAAGCCCAGGCTGACCTAAAAAATCTGCATCAATTGAAGATCTTTACAATTACATCCATTTGACTTGCTTTATTCAACTACTCTTGACACTTGGCAGTTCAGCATTCTCCATCTCAGCTCAGCGCTTAATACTCCATCAATAATTCTCAAATAGATGTTTTACAAGATTTTTGAAAAGACAGCACATTAAAAGAACTAGGTTAAGTCATGATTAAAGCATTTAGTTGTAGCAGACACTTTCTGTGCTCCCTCAACACCCATTGATTACTTTACCTGTGCTTTGTGTTTGGACTCTAGCCCCTGTAAGGTTAGTTGCTAATGGCTTAGCCCTGACATTTTCCATAAGTCTTCCTAAACACATAGAGGGCCTAGGGGTTTATGATGCTGTCTTCTCCTAATTGTTTTGCTTCCCCTGCCTCTAAGATAGTCTTAACTGAGGATAAAATGGCATAGAAGTATGAAAACTAGCTCCCTTATCTAGAGCTGTGACAATCTTAAAGGTACAATTCATGCTGCAGAGTTATCCATGAGTTAAGAATGATCTCAAACAAGACAAGGTATACCTTTGCTTGACTGTTTTCCTCTTCCCTGTCTTACTTCTCTCCCTTAAGAGTTATTCTTGGGAGTAGTTTATTAATAAATCACTTGCAGAGAAATTCTCACATCACATCCTGCCCAGAGAAATTTGACATAAGACAAAGATATAAAGTAATGTATATGAGACAAAAAGATAACAGTTTTGCAGCTTTTAAGGACATAAAGTTATGGTAAAAATGACAATTTTTTAAAAATAAAATTTTAAAGAAAAACAAAAACAATTATTGTGATTTAACCAATAAACATAGCATACTTTCAAAGGGTAGAAAGATATCTATTATTCTCTAAAAAGGCATTAGTGAAAAATGTTTTACAGACATGTTTTATTAAACTAATAAGCTCTATGTATTCTTATGTTACTTAAAATATTAAATATATGAAAGTAAGTATGACTTAAAAATATCTTGGGATCTAAAAAAGTAGAGATAACAAAGTAAATTAAGGTTATTGCAAAACACAAAAACTATAGACCAATATTATTTGACAAAGAAGACAAAATGTATATTATTCCAAATAATGGAATGTACATCCCATTATTTTAAAAAGTTATTTTAAAAAGTAAGACAATTAATAAAGATCAATAGATTTTTTGTGAGAATAAGGTATATTTTTAAAATAGAAAATGCATTAATGTATCACACCAAATTTAAAAAGTAAAGGAGAAATTCATAGTCATATTGAGGTATGGATTCAATACAATTTTATATTTCTTTCTTAAAAATACATTTTATTTCATTTAAATGAAATAGACATATATCTTAACTTATGACTATCTGTAACTAACATTAAAGATAGTACTTAAAGGAACAAATAAATATTTTTTCAAAGTCAGAAACAAGACAAAGTTACTGCTTGTCAAATTGATATTTATTATAGTTTAAGAATAAAATGCTGACTATTGTGGATATAACAAAAAATAAGAAAAAAATACTCGAAATAATGAAAGTAAGTTACCATGATTTGCAAATAATCTCTACACAGAAGATCCAAGAGAATCAACTGAAAAAAATATTATTAGAGATAATGGTGGTCAGGGAAGATAGCAGCAGAGCCAGTTGGACTATGCAGTACTTGTATGAGTGGGTGAGTGTATGGATAATTTTGCATATGTGTCTGTGAGTAAGTGGGTGTGTAAGTGGCTGACTGAGAGGGGACTCAGGAATAAGTGTCCGGGGCTGTCCTAGTGAAGTAGCTTGTGCCACAGCTTCACTGCTTGATCCCTAGTGCTTCCTGGAGTGCAAAAGCAGAGTGCCATTTTTTAAAATCAGCAAAGCCCTTCCAGAGAAGAAGTTTCAGAGAGTGACTGACAGCTCCAGGCTTCACCTCACCACCACAGTGATTCAATAAAGTGGCATAAAATATTTTATTAATTGTTCAGCTCAAGTTTTATTTCTTCCATTTCTAGTTCATGCCTCAATTATTATTATTACTATTTGCAGAGTAAACTTATAAAACATGTAGCATTGAACAAGAATGAACAAATTAGAATGAATGGAACATAACTCTTAACAGAAGACATTATACTTGATAACTGTACTGAGCATGTGACAATAATTTTTCTATCTGTGAGTATATGGAGCTATGTTATTTGCACATATAAAGCTTAAAATTAAAATTCATAACATTTTACAGTGACTTACACATTTGTGTATGTTTTGGTAGCAATTGACTATGTTATCTAAAATACATGTAATTCTATATAGCAAATTATTCATGAAAAATAATTCTCAAATGATCTATAGCGTACAGAAAACATAATGAAAAAAAGCATAAGAATAATTTTGACAAAGTGAAGTCAAGAACATATTTTCAAATGAGCTAGGAACAAAAATGTTAAAACCACATTGTCGATCGGTGATTTAACATGGCAAAATTATGCATTACTTATTATTTTAACACTTCCTTTTAATTTTAATTGTGCCCTGTAATTAATAATTAATTGTAGCATTGCCTATCTCAATAATTAATACTGAAATTACTTATATTATTGGCAATTAAAATCAAAGATCACAGTTGTTCTTGAAAAACAAAATATTGCTTTCAAATTCATCAATGAGCATTTTTTTCTTAGGTGTTTTAATTTTAGTTTATACTTGAATTCTTTAATGTATGTTAACAAATGCCAAGTAAAAATGTACATGAATTTGCTAATGCTATAATTTTGATACTACTGTTTCTTTCATCTCATTTCTTCATTTAATCTAAAAACAAAATATAAGTCATCATATTTAGAATAGTTGTCAGAAATAATTGTTATTTGGCTTTACTTTTTTGACAATAATAAAACAAGAAGGAAAATTTATAACTAGTATTGCTTTTAGAATATTTTACATTTGAGAAATAAGACAATTCAACATTTAAAGAATTAAAACAATAAAAACAAAAAATAATTATGAAGTATGTCACAGAATGTTTAACTTGTTAATGACTCAGAAGAGCATTTATGTATTTTAAAGTAATAAGTAATTTATTTATTTGGAGCACATATGAAATCAGTGGTATTAAATTATGAATTTGCATAGTCGGCAATGAAATTGACAAAAATGTGATTTTTTTTTCCTGAAGGGTAAGTAGTCAAATGTATTTTAGGAATCTGAGAAAAAAAAAAGGAATGGAGTGTGTGTAAAATGGCTAATGAATTGATCTTGTACATTAAATGCCAGCCAACTGCTTTTCACTGCTCATTTCAAAGGCATTGAATAACTTTCTTTCATATCAGATATAATAGAAGTTGGCACAACCAGAAAAGAAAATGGAGCCCCTGATGACTGAATCTGCTACACAATAAAAGTCACAATCTAATTATCTTCTTTGTTTTCCTAGGCAGAAATTGGTACAAGTAGCTGGCATCCCAGAAATTTCCACAGAGGACTGCATATAAAAAAGTTCAACATAAAAATATAAATGGGTGTAACTCATAATTATTCACAGAGGATAATAACCTTGTATAAATTATTGTATTTAGATAAATTCACATTATACATTTCATTGCTTTATAATTTTTGTTTCTTTATTCAGACATCCCAGGCAGGAAGTATTTTTAAGATATAGAATTAATTATTGCATTGCTTTTTAAATAATTATTTATTGTTATTCACTGACATACAAAGATAATGTTTCTAATTTTTGCTAGCATTGTATTCAAACTGTATTTGTCTTTGTTTTGCTTTTTAGTTTTCTCCTTTAACAAAATTAAATATTTGATGGCAAAAAAGCAATTGTTCTCCATGTTTCCCTCATGCTTAATTGTGGAGCTATGTATATTTCCCTTTCCAGTTAATATGATGAAACATTTTTTAACAGTGAAGACTTTTTATTTTGCCACCAACAATTACGTACAAGCAGAAAACTATATCATGTTCCTAAATTGTAATTTATTTGATGAATAATGGGGTGTTGGTATAAAGAGAAATTCTCATTAGTAAATGTAACCATGTGTTACGAATCTATATTAATTTCAGCACCCCAAATAAAAACTGTTTAATTAACTTTTAATACGTATGAATTAAATTGTGTTACATTAAATGTAATTACCAAATATATACATGTAAATACTTTCATATGCATAAATTGCAATTTGAACAAAGGTATTTTTTAAAATTGCTTTAATGAGTCATAGAAAGTCAAACTAAGCAAACAAGATTTAGATAAAAGTCTCATGTTGAAATTTATATTAATCAACCTATATGAATGCTATATTTGATTAACGGTATGCCAATAAAGTTTAACAACTGACTCTTTACGGAAATATAAGATATATTTGTAATGTTGTTGTGGGAGGTTTTCATTGCACTGCTAGCTTAGATCCCCGAGTTCTTGTCTCACAACCAAGAAAATTAAGGAATGAGGACACCAAAGAGAAAGCAGAGGAGTTCATTAAGCAACAGAAAGCTTTCAAGAAAGAGATGGGACCTAGAAGTGGGCTGGTTACCAGTAGTGGTGGAGTGCTCTGTTTTTCTCTCTCCTTCTTAGAGGCATTCTCATTTGCATTGTACCCTCATCTAAACTTTCTAGATGTTTCCTGGACCCAGACTTTACTGCATATATGTGCTCTTGTCTGCGGTTATTCCGTCTTGATTATTACCCATGAGTACCACAGAAAAGCCTACTTGGGGGAGTAAAACCACAATGCAAATGCCATGTTAATGATATTATAATGAGCTTGGGTCAAGTAAAGGACATTGAATTGAGCTATTGTGCCTGTGTCTGACTTGCAAAAGTCCTTTTGAACAAACATCCTGGCATAAGAAGATGTTTTTAACCACAGTAATCAAATTTTCAATAGCTAGTTACATAACAGGGACAGTGCAGAGGCATTCCCACTGGTGTTATTTTTTTCAGACCCTCCCTATCTATCTCTCTAGCCAGTTTCTCACTACCTCCTCTCTCAATGTTTGCTGATTTTGTGATAAAACTGCTCTGATCATAGACAATTTCAAACAATCAATATGGCACCACTGATCATGGAGTTGAGAAGAAATGCTCACATGGTCTCTTGTGGTCTCTTATGAAACAGTGCAGGCCACCAGCTCCAGCACTCCACTGCTCCTAATGATTATTTTATTATGATGAAATTATAACAATTGATGAAATTATAGGAATTAGAAGCACAGAGTTACTAAATAAATACAAAACATTCAAAAAATAGAATAAGAATAAATTCCCCAGTATCCAAGCATAATACTAATGCATAGAAAATGAGAAATACAATGTCATTGTTAACGTCAAAGCTTACTCAGAAAAACAGATTTTTGCTCATTGCCATTGACTCCCAATGTATATACAGAAGGCTCCCTTTACAATTCTATGTAAAGTTGGGAATAAAAAATAGTCCACTGTGTGAAAATAAACTACATTATTAAAATTGATTAAAGGATAGTCTAAAAAAATGTAGCAGCAGAGTTTGAAGACATTGAACAAACTATCAACATTATCTCTCAAAATGGTCAGTGCTTTTCACATTCCATAAAAGAGATCATTTTAGATGTAGAAAGAGTTTCACAATATAGAAATAAATGACTGTCCTGATCTCTTATTACCTAATCCTTTCATTTCTGTCCAGACTACATTATGATCCTTCTGGTATACTCTACTCTGCTGTGCACCATGTTGCCTATTCCTACAATATGTTGAGTTTCTTCCAATTTCAGAACTTTGAGGCTTTCTGTGGAGTTCTCCTGGTATCCTCACTCCTGATTATTGACACATTGTTCACCTTCTCTTACAACCCGTCTATGTTAATGTGCTCTAAAGCAGTTACTTTCTGAAAAGGTGTCATTTATTTTTTGCTCAAATATTTACTGTCTTTTCTAATACGGTGTAAGTTTCATGAATGCAAATGAATTGATTTTTGTTCGTTTAATTGCTGTGGAAAAAACATTATTACACACAGTGGCTTATAACAACATGAATTTATTATCCACGGTTCCATGGGACAGGATTCTGGACAGAGTTCTCTATTGAAGGTCTCAACCAGGCTAAAATCAAGATGTCTGCTAGGGCTATAATCTCATCAAAGAGGCTCAGTCAGTATCCACTTCCAAGCTCACTGGGTGTTAGCAGGATTTACTTGCTTTCAGTAGATGACTGTGGTTTCTGCTGTCTTACTAGTTGTCAGCAGAAGCCATTCCCAGCTTCTAGAACTCACCCATCATTCTCAGCAACATACCCCTATCTAGACATGAAACTTCACTTCAAGACCAACTGGAAAATCTGATTCTTTAGTCTGCTAAAATGGAATCCTGATTATGTGTTGCTTAACTTAATGGCAGTGCTACATTCTGAGAAATGCATTGTTAGGCAATTTCATTGATGTGAAAATCATAGTGTGTACTCACACAGACATAGATGGTATAGCCTATTGCTTCTAGGCTACAAACTTGTACAGCATTTTCATCTACTGAATACTTCAGGCAATTGCAATAAGTATTTGTATATCTAAGCATAGAAAAGGTAAAGTAAAAATACAGTGTTGTAATCTTATGGGACTACCATCATATATGTGGGCTATTATTTACCAAAGCATTGATATGCTCTGCATATCTGTATAAGGTAACAATAATTGAAGAGACTATCCGTAGAATAATAAGCATGTATTTAATTTGTATCTGATTCCTGCATATAGCTTCTAAAACCCTTGGAATTTTCTGAGTAATAATAATATATTTTGTATGCTAAATATATGACTCCTGGGGGGAGGCGCTAGATAATTTTGGGGCAGGGACTAGTCACCAATGTGGTAGAAATCCAGCCACATGATTAGAGGGTGAGAACTTTTAGACCCACCCCTTAACCTCTGGCGAAGGTTGAGTGGCTGGAAATTGAGGTCAAACATTAATAACTGGTGACTTAATCAACAATGTCGACTTATTGTAACTTTGATAAAAGAAAATAAAACTCCGAATACCAAGAATTGGGGGAGATTTCAGGTTGGTGAGCACATTCATTTTTTTTGATGTATGACACACTCCAACTCTCTAGAAACGGGGGCTTCTGTACTCAAGAGTATTCTTAATGTCACCCCATGTATGTCATTGGCTGTTTGTTCATTTGTATCTTTTATAAGAAAACTGTAATTATAAGTATAATTTTTTTCTGAGTTTTATCAATCTACAAAATATCAAGGTGTATCCTGCATGCAGAAATCCCTAAATTTGTAGCAGGATGGGAAGAAAGGTGAATTGCCTGGGGTACTCTCTTGTAGCTATCATCTAGAGTATGTAAAGTCTTGTGAGAGGGGACTTTTAACTTGTGGTGTCTGTGCTAATTCTGGGAAGTTAGTTAAATTAATTAGGTTATAGAATATCCAGTTGGTGTCAAAATTTTGAAAAGTGGATATTGCATGAAAAACATCATAATTTCATCAATTTTTCATATACCATATCCTAATTAAGGGAGTAAATATTCTGTCATATTTACATATCTCACTCACAGCTCAAAATGGGATTTTACAAAAAATGTATACTGGGAGATGAGTGGCATCACAAACTACCTTAAAATTCTTCCAGTCACAGCAGAGATGTCAGATATCTTGTGTCTAAAACAACGTTTGACACATGTAAATAGTTCAGTATACTTTTCTTTCTTGAAAGTGATTTCTTTTTCTTTTGGCTTTTTCTTTACACAAACAAAAATTATTTCAAAATAGTTAAAATATTGAAGTTATTTAGTAATAAAAAATATAGGTATGCATTATCCACATTTAGATTGATGCAGTCTGTACTCTGCTAAATTTCAGATGCTGGTTCTATAAAGGTGAACAGAGAATCATCAAGCTATGTTTTGCTAGTCATTTTGAAATTTTATGGTTGAAAAATTCTTTGTTTCTATAAGCTGTCATATTATAACCATAGAAAATGAAAGATATTAGGTACAAATTGCCAATGCCTATTTTGTATACTATACAAATTATCCTCTTCTAGTTATTGTTGCACTTCAAAGACCTCAGACAGTCTATTGGTTCAAGGGTATGCCATTTTTCTTTTCCTACTTAAGGTAAGTCAAACAGCTGCTGAGGTACTATTTACCAAAAATGGAACAGATTTTGCATGGAGTTAGATATCAACTTCAAGGCTAACAAATAAAAAATATTTTTAAAAAAATCTTTAGAGATAGACATTTTACCATTTACTGAAATATTCAGTTGCTACCATGAAAGAAAACATTCACATATATTTTTATGTGTATATATATACATTATATAGAAGTACATATATATGAACATATATATTATTATTTTCATTTTATCTGGTCAGATAATCTTCCTCTTAAAAGACGCTGAAAGTTAAGGATTGATAATTTGAGGTAGATGATACTGCTTAGTTCTACTGAGGATATGAATCACCTTTAAACCTAAAGTATTGCTCTGAACATGTGGCCAGTGACCCAGAGGCTGACCCATAACTCACATTTTGCTGAGCCTCTACCACCAGCTTCAATGACAAATGGAACAAATTCTGCAAACTGCTTCACACAAATAATACTTTGGGATTGTTTGTTGTGCTCACTTACAGAGCTGAAAGAACCATTTTTCTTCTAATCCTTAAGGGCAAAAATGCATTAGTCTTTCCCTTCTTACCCAATCATTGCCATTTTGCCTCTTGTGAATAAATTGTTTTGTGGAGTCTCTGCTGATCATTATAATCATTGCCTTATGAAAGCTTCAGTGCAATTCATAACTTCTATATTTTCCTGTAACCTTCAATATAACAATTTGGCTGTCTGTAAATAACAAGTTAGGTAGTTTAGAACAAAGCTGTTTTAATCTTATTATTACTTGATTTTACATAGTTATTAAAAAATAAATGGAAAATGTGGATAGCTCTATATAGAAAAGTAAATGTCTGGAACATTGAAATATTTATATACAACTTATTATATGTAAATAAACATAATTGTATTAAGAAGCAAAATAGTGTATTGTTTAAGAATGGATTGCTAGGCAATCTGGCTCCTTTGTTCATACTCTTTTTTATTTTTATTTTTTGAATTTATTTTAGAGTCATGGGGTACATCTGAGAATTTGTTACATAAGTAATGGAGCGGAGGTGAGGTTGGGACTTCTGTGGAGCCGGAACACACTTAATGGTGAGCATGATGACCAGTGAGTGGTTGTGTATCTCTTATTTCCTCTCTCCCCCTCTTTCCTTTACCTCTGACCAGTGTCTGTTCCCAACTTTGCACTCATGTGTGTCCAGTGTTTAATACTCACAAGTTAGAATATGTGGTATTACGCTTTTTATTTCTGTGATAATTCACTTAGAATGATGGTCTCCAACTGAAAATACGTTGCTGCAAAAGACATGATATTGCTGTTGTGTTTGGCTGCATAGTATCCCACAGTGGACATATACGTCATTTTCTTTATCCAGTCCACCTTCTATGGGAGTCCATGTTGATTGTTTTTGTTGTTGTGAAATTTTGTTAGTGCTGCAATAAATATATGAGTGCTGGTGTCTTTTCAGTGGAGCAATTTACGTCCTATGAATTTACCTCCTTTAGGTATATTCATAGAAATGGGATTGTTGAGTAGAATGGTAACACTGTTTTTAGTTATTTGAGAAATATCCAAATTGTTTTTCACAGGACTTAAACTAGCTTACATTTCCACAAACAGTGCATTAGTGTTCCCTTTTCTCTGTAGCCTCACCAACATCTGTTGTTTTTGCTACTTTTTAATAATGGCCATCCTGACCAGTGTGAGATGGTATCTCATTGTACTTTTGATTTGTATTTCTCTGAAGATTAGTGATACTGAGCATTTTTTTCAAATTTTTCTTAGCTGCTTGATTGTCTTCCTTTGAGAAGTTTCTGTTCACATTTACTGCTTACACTTAATAGAGTTATTTCTTTTTTCATTGTAGAGACCTTTCACTTCTTTGGTTAGGTGGATGGTGAGGTATTTTATTGGATTATGTTTTTTTATTTGGTTTAGCCTGCCTTTTTATGTATAGAAAAACAACTGATTTTTTGGTACATTAATTTTGTATCCTTACACTTTACTGAAGTGTTTATCAGTGCTAAGGAATTTTTGGTGGAATCTGTAGGGTTTTCTAGATATAGAAACATGTCTATGAAGAGACAATTTAACTTGTCTTTTCTTATTGGGATATCTCTGTTTTATTTTTTCTCTTGCCTGATTGCTCTGGTTAGGACATCCAGTACTATGTTAAATAGCAGTGTTGAGAGTTGACATCCTTGTCTTGTTCCAGTGTTCTTGTACATTAAATATGATGTTGACTACAGGTTTTTTTAGATGACTCATTATTTTGAGGAATGTTCCTTCAATGCCTAGGTATGTGAGGGTTTTTATCAAGAAAGGATGTTTGATTTTAATGAATGCTTTTTCTGCATCTATTTAGATAATCATGTTGTTTATGATTTCACATCTGTTTATGTGGTGGATCACAGTTATTGATTTGCATATGCTGAACCAGCCTTGTTTCATGGCAATGAAGCCCTCCCGGTCATAGTGAATGATCCTTGCAATGTGCTGTTGGATAGGATTTGCTAGTACTTGGTTGAGAATTTTTGAATTTTTGTTTATCAGGGAAATTGTCCTTTAGTTTTTTTCTTTGTTATGTCTTTGTCATTTTGGGGTATCAAGATGACATTGGCTTTTTAGAATGAGCTACAGGAAAGTTCTTCTTTCTCAATTATTTGGAATACATACATTTAGTAGGCTTAGTATCTTTATCTTTTTCTTGTACATATGGTAGAATTCAGCTGAAAAACAATTTGGCCCAGGGCTTTTTTTGGCAAGAGTGTTTCTTATTGCTGAATCAATTTCTTGGCTTATTATTGGTCTGCTTAGTGTTTCAATTTCATCCTGTTTTAATCTTGAGAAGTTGTGTGTTTCTTGAAATTTATTCATTTTCCCAAGATTTTCTAATTTGCACACTTATAGATTTTGTAATAATCTCTAAGAAATTTTTAAAATTTATTCAGTTGTAACATTGCCTTTCTCATTTCTGATTGTGTTTATTCAAATTTTATCTCTCTTTTTTGTTAATATGACCAAGAATTTGTCAATCTTATTTATTATTTCAATGAATTAGCTGTTTTACTTGTTGATCTTTTGTATTTCTTGGTATATACCTATTTTCGTTTTGATTTTACTTTATATTTTCTTCTGCTAGGATTTAACTTAGTTATTAATATATAAGGGTTTGTTTTTATCATATTGCTTTTAATAAATTTTTTTGTGTTCTAAACTTTGTGATTAACTTATATAGTCTATAATCTGTGTGCTGACATATGTTTTTGTGATGCGAAGTATTGTTCTTTCATTCCCATGTTAAAAACTTCCTTAAGCATCTCCTGTAAAGCAATCTAGAGGTAGCATATTCTCTTAGTAATTTCTTGACTGGGAAGAATTTTAAAATTTCTTAATTTATGAAACTTAGTTTGGCAGGTTAAGAAACTCTTGCCTAACATTGTTTTTTTAAATTATCTGGCTAAAACGGTTAGTGTGGTGTTGAAGTCCCCTACTATTATCATATATTTGTATAAGTTCTGTCTTACCATTTAAAAAAATATGTTAAACATGAGTCCTTGATTCCTTCTGACTTGTAAGGTTTCTGCTAAGAGATCTGCTACAATTCTTGTGAGTCTCTCTTGGTAAATGGTCTGCCTATTCTATTTAACTGCCTTTAAGATTTGTATTTGATTTTAAAATGTGGGATACAATTCAGAATTAGGTATACTAGTGATCATCGTGCAGGTAAATTTTGAGCCTTCCTTTGGTCCCCACTTCACCTGGTTTGAGATCAGGTACACTTATTGATGTTATGTGGCCTGCTCCCACACCTGGCAGTGTCCCACTACTGCCAATCCCTTTCATAATGTATTATGGTAAATGTTCAGGTTCCACTTATGAGTGAGAACATGTGGTATGCATTTCTTTGTTTCTGTGATAGATCACTGAGTATTATAGACTCTAAATACATCCAAGTTTCTGTGAAGTCCATAGTTTTGTTCTTCTTTATGGCTACATAATATTCCATCATGCATATATACCACATTTTTTTTATCAGTCCAGTTTCAATGGGCAGCATAGTTGTGGAGTGATTTATGTTCTTCCGGGTATATTCCCATAAGAGGGATTGCTGGGTCATATGGAAAGTTAATTTCTAGTTCTTTGAAATCACCACACTGTTTTCCATAGAGGTTGAACTAGTTTGCATTCCCACCAACAGTGTAGAAGTGTTCCCTCTTCTCTTTTTTGTTTTATTCATGATTGCCATTTATACTGGAGTTAGGTGGTATCTCATTGTGGCTTTGATTTGCATTTCTCTGATGATTAGTGAGGTTGAGCATTTTTTAAAATGTATCCATTGGCTGGTCGTACATCTTTTTTTGAGAAGTGTCTATTCATGTCTTCATGCTGATCTTCACAAGTCTAATCATGTGTATTGGGGATAGTCTTGCTGCATAATACTTCACTGGAAGTCTCTGCATTTTTTGTGTCTGCACGGCCTCTTCTCTAACAAGACAGGGGAAAATTTCTTCAATACTATCTTGAAAGATTTGTTCCAGGTTGTTTTCAGCTTTATCTTCTCTCTCAAGAATACTGATTCGTTGTGGACTTGGTCCCTTTACAGAATTCCAGACCTCTCATAGGCCTTGCTCATTTTTCTTAATTTTTTCTTCTTTTTTCAAACTGGGTTAATTCAATTGTTTGATTTTCAAGTTCTGAGATTCTCTTCTCTGCCTGCTCAAATCTTGCATAAAGTGTGCTATTATGTTTTGAAATTCCTGGAGCAAATACTTCATTTCTAGGTATTTAGTAGGGTTCTTTCTTAGGATGGTCACATCAGCATTTACTTCCTGTACTGTTTCCATGGCCTGTTTGATTCATGTGCCCACTTTCTCTTAAATCTCTTTTCCGTCCATCCATCCATATTCTGAACTCTGTGTCTGTCATCAGGGATAGATCATTCTGAATAGGCTCCATTTCTTGAGTTCTGGGAGGAAACTTTGTTGGTGTCAAATTGTTTTGACTTTGAGGATGGTTGGGGTTTTTTCACTGGTTCTTCCTCATTTGTGGGGGCTGACTCTATTTTATGTTTATTATCTCTTTTTTTGTTTAAGTTTCTATTATTAATGTTAGGTTTGTGTTGTTTTCTTGATTGTTTTTTTCTTTATATTTATCTATTTATTTATTTTATGAGAATGTCTATGTTGTACACTAAGTTTGATCTATTGGCTTCCTTTAGTGGCTTGCCTTTCCATTCTCTCAGCTTGCAGAGGCAAAAGTAGCAGTAGCTTCATCTGAGGGGTAGAGGGGACAACAATGACATATTGTGTCTGTGACCACATAGGATCACTGCTCCACAGCTGTGGTGATTAGGTGGGGTCAAGCAGCTGCAGGGTGTCAAAGGTCCCTACCTGGTTGAAAGCCATGAAATGTGTGCCTGGTTAGGGGACCTATGGGCATGTAGGTCCACCTCATCACTCCCTTTCTGACTCATGGTGTCAGGGACGAAGGCAATAGTGCTGACATGGAGTTGTGGAGTTGACCTCCCACCTTTGTTCTACATGTAGGAAGGGCAAAGGCAGAGGTGAGGGTGATAACCTCAAAGGGAAACCTGCTGACGCTGGTTCAACAGAAACATCAGGTGAGAATGGGGCAACCTCCTTCCAACAGTTTGGGTGCTATCTCTGCATTCTGGCACAAGCACAGGGGCCCTGAATGAGTTCCATACTTATAACAATTATAAGATGAACACTCATCTAAAACCCTCATTTAATACTGTATGAATCATATACTTTAAAAAATTTTTGAAATATATACCAATTAACATTCTGTCATCTTGAATATGGAAAAACTGAGATACTGAGTGACTTTGAATATAATATATAACTGCACAGAATGTCAGTTTCTCTATTTGAGTAGATATAGATGTTTAAAATACATCTCAATATATCTGTTTTATATAACACCATTTTTAGATTTTTTGAAAACAACTTTTAATTAATTACAATGTATATAATGTTGCCTTTATTATGATTTGTGTCCCCAAAAAATGATTATTAACTGATAAATTTGAAAAGAATAGGTACACTTTTTTTTAAGGACTATGAAGGATTAGAGGTTTATTTTACCCTACCTAAAATCTAAGTAATTATCTTTCCAAAATTTTACAAATGACAATTGGAAATTCACGACTCCTGGGTCAAAGACACAGAACAGTTTATTACTACCAACAATCACCTTAGCCAGAGTATCAGAATTTCTGAACCAATTCCTGAGACACAATTTTCATAGGATAATGTGAAGAGGGTTGGTTAATACCTGTACATACAGCAAGCTTTATTCCTGGAGAAAAGTCATGAATTTAGGTATCTTTATTATGCTAAACTATGCAGTGAGAAGGTTTATTTTTTGCTTTTCAGAGCGAGATACTATCTCTATTTTCCAAGATTGTTATACAAACATCTTTGAAAATGTAGTTGGAAAATGGTACAAGTGTAAACTCCCTTGTAAAATAATGGATATATGCGGTAGATCACCAATAATTTTCTTCCCAATATTCACTTAAAATTGTTTCCTCTATATTTTGCTTATTTGGGTAATATATTTTTGTTAGATAAACAAATAGTTTGCATTTATTTTCAAAGTAGACATTTTCTGGCAACTACCTACTTGTGCATGTTTCCTACAGAATTCTAAGCACGTGATAGCTACAACAGTAAAATTATGAAAGGTGCATCTGTTCAAACAATGGGAGTGGCATGAAGACCTACATTGGGAGAATATCTTGTGTGTCATCTCCCAGGTTTCAGATTAATTATCTTTTTTTTGAATTCAGTTTAATAAACAACCACAAACTTACTTAGAATAGAGAATTTGTACTCAAGGAGTAGAATTGAGATTGGAGAGATCTTGGATTCTTAGCTAAGTATAGCTTTGAAGAAGCATGGGTAAATAATAACTGCTATTAAAAGCCTAAGTCAAAAGGAGTAATACTCAAATTAATTGCAGGAGTTATACCCTGTTGTATATCAGTTTATGCTTTTGAAAGAATATATATACTCATATAGATTTAGCTGAAAATAATTTACTTATTATAAATATGCCATCATTAAGAAAATAAAAAACAGATGGTGAGAAATCCAGGGACTACTACCAGTACCAATCTATTCCTTCCCTTGGTTTTAGAGGGCCAAAGTAAAGAAGGTGAGTTGCATCTTAGGCTTATATTTTCCATTTCTCATAGTTTTTATGCCTTTTTTTTTTAAGTGACTTGGCTGTTCATCTTGCTAAAATGTAGGGTTTACTTTCCTGTTCCTTGATTCTTAGTTTGACCATGTGACTTGCTTTGACAAGTTGTTAACACTTCTGACACTTGTTCAGACACCTGACCAGTTACCTGAGTGTTTGAACTTCCAGGTTTTTTCTTTTGCCATCACTGTGACAGCATTCTTCAGCCAGGCAGATGGAGGACAAGACATAAGAAACAGGGATGAGTTGCACTTGCATGGTCATCCTAGATTATCTTAAATACTGTTTCACCAAAATCTAAAAGTGGGGAAGACTCAGGAAAGGGAAGTGAACTAATAAAAGATAAAGAATGTGGCCACTGAGGGAATCTGAAAAGATGAACAAGGTTTTTTTTCCCCAATAGAGATTCTTAGTTAATAAACAATTTGATTTATTTCCATTATTTTCTCCAATGTTATCATTATTGAAAAATGCTATATCATATATTACCAATATTCAACTTTTAAATTAAATCTTTAAAAAAATTGCATTCCATTAATTAGTCAATTCAAACTCTTCTCCTAAGGAATGTAGAAAACAGATAAAGTGATTTACAACTTAGTCACATAACTCATGTGATCCTGTCATCTTCTTCTTACCTATGTAGTAGCATTTTTTATTTGTGTCCTTTATCTTTGAATCAATATTTTTGAATTCCAAAGAATAAGAAAAATATATCTATATGTTAGATAAAACACAAACTTTTAAGTCATTGCTTAGTCAACTAAGTTTCTTCAAATGAATCATGGCTTCTTTTTATCAAAAGAAGTCCAAAGGATTTATATGTGACATTGATATATCAATTAACTATTATTTTGTAATTTTTTTACTATAAGAAATAAGACCATATTCTCAATTGCATATGCAATTGAAGTCTGTACCACTTTCTTCTGTATTATTAGACAGAAGATAACATTTCAAAGCAGTCCCTTGATCCTACTTTTATAAAGGACAAATGGAAGATTCTAATTTAGATAGAAAAATGTATAATTCAATATAGCAAAGACTGTCAGCTCAGTTTTTACGTTCTCTGGGTGTAGAACAGAGATTGCTACATTTTACATGCGTGAACAACTATCTGGGCTGTACCTTGCAAAAATATATGAAAGTACTTTGTAAAAATAATTTGCATAGTGCTCAATGAAGTCTTCAATGGCTTAAGCATTAAAAAAAATCTGTAAATTCTAAAAACAAGATGTACAAATTTTTTATATATACATAAATAAGTATGATTTGATTGATTTTTTATTTTTGCAAACAGAAAAAAACAATAACAAAATACTATAGGACTAAGAAAAAATAAACTGAGATGTCTAGGCATCTGAAAAATCAAAATGATTCTCATCATAACACATTTTTTACTTCATTTTATTCAACAAACTCAAGTTTCCTGGCTTGTTTCTAATTTGATTACTTCTGCTTCTCTTTTTCACACAAATGGCAACCACGTAATGTTCTATCTCTTCACTATTTAAAAGTTTTTCCTGTTGTACTCCACTTTCCCGTTAGCTTAGTGGGAATTATAGTTCTTTTCCATTTTAATCCCATGAAGATAATCATAGTATTAATAATCAAAAATCAACAAGGGTTACTGCACAATGAATATTGTATACCCAACCCTTAATTGTACCCCACAATTTTAAAATAAAAAGAATAAAAAATGTGTACTTAATCATTTTTGTTGATAGTATCCCAGTCAAGTGTCACAAGTATTACTATCACTGCAAAATACCCAAAGGTAGAGTAATTTTAAAAAGTTGTGCCTTTTTCATACTGAGTCAACCACAAGTATCAAGTTAGTTTAGTACTAAAAAGCAGAATAATCTCCATTATGTTTCTGCCATATTGTAATTTTACATGTTTTCTGTCTGTTTTTTCATGCTTTTTTGTGTTATAAGCAATAGGGATAATAGGAATTTGTTAATTACATGATCTTACCTGAGCCATTATGATTATGTTTGGCTATGCCTTGCAAATATTAAAGTTGAAAAAATGAGATTATTTCTGAGATAAAATTTTGATGTAGCATTGAAAATATAACACAGTTTTACAAGTTCACTATCGTTTAAAAAATAAAAAAGAAATATTGTTATTCTGTCAAATTTCAACATTCTTGATAGTGATTACAAAGTTTTCACAAAAATTTTAGACTTTATAAATTTCAAATATTTATAGATTTACATAATGTGCAATGAAATGTTTGTTGCATCAACCATTAAACAATAAAGATCTGTAAAGTCTAAAAGAGATATATACATTTTAAAAAATATACAAAAATAAGTATTGACAGTTTTATTTTTACAGATAAAAAAGAGGATTGTGATTGAGAAAATATAAACTGAGATGTCTAGGCATCTGAATTATATTTATCATTTTGTTTTATTTGATTTTTAAGTCACTACTAGAACTATTTTTATCTCAACCCTTAAATATACTTAGGGATTTGAATAAAATTTACCTTAAAACAAAGTGTTTCATAAAATTTCAGTAACTCAGACCCCACAGGCACATTTATTTAAGGTTCAAAATAATTTGGAATCCAGCGTCTTAGATTGTGAATTGCTTATTTTCACACACCAGAGAAAAGACTGGAAATTATCACCATGCCGAGACAGACTTTTAATCTACTCTTCTGAGGCAGCTTCAGAAGATAAACTAGGGAACTTTATCTGCATAATAATACAACCTTTGTTCTCATGAAACCCACATCTCATTTTTTCATAGTGTCTGACTCTCACCTCCCAGGTCCCTTTATTCTTTCTAATGATTTGCTGCACCTCAAAAAAAGTTCACATTTTCTACCTTCCCCCTCCCCTATAAAAATAATATATAAGCTTCTGAACCAGACTAGCTTATTGAGTAATCATTTCCTGCAAATTCCCTTCCTATGCACATTCAAATAAAATTTTATATGCTTTTTCTTCTATTTATCTGCCTTTTATAAGTTGATGTTCAGTGAACCTTCTGAGAGCAAAGAGGAAGTCGTCTTTTGACTTCCATCATATATGAACACATTGCTAGATTTAAAAAAAAAGACTGAAAGAGATTAAATAATGTAATTGATTAACATTTACATATAAACCAACAAAAGCAAATATATACATATATCTCATTATACACTAAACATTAAAAATTAACACAATCATCTTTTATTTTAAAGTCATAAGACATTCTAAATAACATAATGTCTCAAAAAATTTCAAAATGAAATTTACAACCCTGAAAAGTGGTAAAAACTACTATAAGCAAAAACAAACCTTTACTCAGTTTATAAACTCATATCTTCATAATCAAAGAAAAATAATTAAATGGTTTTGTATTTAAATTAAGATAGCAGAGAAACAAATTTCCCAGAAAATAAGCTAAAAATAATTTAGAAAAATAAAATAAATGAAAACTTAAGGTAAAATTAGTAAAATAGGAAAATGAAGCTTTGAAAATATCTGTGCACTGTATTTAACATATTTTGCACACCTAATAATTGTTTCTGGTTCCTCCTCTTCACTTCTTGTTTTCCTTCATTTTGTTGTTGTTTCCATGTTTCTTCTTTTCTTTTATTCCCATTCCATTTTTCTCTAGTCATGCAAACTATTGAAAAAAATATTTGAAATTGTAACTCAAGAATGTGTTAAGAAAAATTAATAATATAGTTTGAAGGTTAAAATGTCAACAATGAGAATGGAAGTTTTTTGGCCACAGAAATTAGTAACAATGAATGAGAAAAATCAAGTACATTATATAAATAACATACAATCATCTTAATAAAACCTTGCCTAAATATATAGCGAAATACAATTTTATAGCATAAATTATAAAAACAAGAGGATATTTAAAAAACGTTTTTGGGGGACTCCCCCCAAAATTTATTTATTGAAAACTTGTCTATTTATTAGTACATGTTTAACTTTTAGTCACCTTCAAAGTATTCTGAGTTTGTTGTAATACGCCTGTTAGATGCTTTTTCCACTGTTCAAAACAGTTTTTAAACTCATCAAATTTGATGTGTTTTACTGCTTCCGCCATTTTTTGTTTTATCTCTTCCACATCAGCCAAACGTTTCCCCTTGAGAACTTTTTCAGCTGAGGAAACAAACAACAAAAATAAAGTTGCTTGAGGAGAAAGTAGTGAATAGAGAGAGTAGAGCATGGACATCACGCTGTTTTTGGCCAAAAACTGCTAAACACTCAGCACAGTGTGGGCAGATGCATTTTCATGGTGGGGGAACTAGTCACCTGCTTGCCACAACTTGAGACATTTCTTCCACAAATCATGACACAACCATTCCAAAACTTCCATATAAAAACTTTGGTTGACAGTTTAATCCAGAGGAACAAACTCTGAGTGTACTACAAGGAACACACTTTCAAAAACATAATTCCTATTTTGTTGCCCCCCCACCCCGTATTTTAAAAAGTGTGTGACTTAATTTACATATATAAAAGTAAACAAAGAAAAATTTAATTTTACATTAGTTTTCTAGCACTTCGCAACAGATTGCCAATGAACTAGCGGATTAAACAGCAACACACATTTATTAACCTGTCATTTCCACAGTTCAAGAAGCCTGGCACAGTTTAACTAGTTCTTCTATTTAGAATATCACAATACATCATTCTCATCTGGAGCTCTGGGATCTCTTCCAAACTCATTATATTTTTAAGACATATCTCAGTTTTCATGCTTGCTGTGTGCTATCACTCTCAGTTCTAAGAGGTCCCTGGGATTCCTTGTAGTCCTCTCAGTAGAATGTCACAGCTTGACAGCTTACTTCTACAAAGTCAAAAAGAAAGAGGCTTTCTAGTATTGACTAGCAAAAGGAAGAGAGAGAGAGAGTGAGAGAGAGAGAGAGAGAGAGAGAGAGAAAGAGAGAGACAAAAAGCTGTATACACATTTTAAGAAAGAAAAAACTGTACTAAAATTGTAATATTCAGTATCTACTGATAACCAAAGATGATACAAGTCATGTTTGATTTCTTGACTTCTACAATTACATATTACTACAGTAATTCAATTCAACTTCAAAAAGTAAAACATAGATAATGTCTCTTAAAATGTGTGTATATATGTATATATAGCAATCTAACTGCAGTAGTGACATTTAATCTCCTAGACAATATATTATTGTTAGAAACAAATAACGAGTTCCTTTTACACTTTGGCGCAAACAAGTATACAAGACTTAAATACGGGTAACACTCTAAGATCTACCCATTATACTTATTAAATAAATACTCTTGGACTGGGTAACAATCCAGCACTATGAATTTTTTTAAGAATTAGCAAAAAATCGATATTTAAATAAAAGAAAAAATAGGTTAATATGTTATATCAGTGAAATAGCTTTCAATATGAAAACAATAAAAGAGAAGTAGAAAAATTATAAAGATTTCTACACACATGAGCTTGAGCTCATTGTTAGAAACATAGAAGTTTATCAAAGATAAAATAGCGTGCATTTTTAACTCATTACTTTGAATCAACATTTATATATCACTTCTTAAATATTTTGTCTCAGTTCCATAGTTTTCCTACAATTTCTATTTATTCTTGATGTATCCATTACAGATACAATTAGTTGATGAGTATTTCTTTTATTTCCTAAATTGTATTTCCATAACAAGAAAGAGTCCAACTGTCATTATTATCCAATTCTCTTGTTCAAAACAAATCCTCATTAAATAAATATTTACCAAACAAAAATTAAAATAGTTTACAGGTGAAATATAGTGAGATTAAATATTCAAAATATAAAAAGTAAGCTGTTGAGACTATTCTTATTCTTATTGTTACTACTAATGAAAATAAATATTATTAATATGGGTAGAATTCTAGAAATTTTTAGTTTGGATGAATAGAAGACAAAAAGAAATAGAACTAATTTATTTGAAGAGCATTTGAGTAAAGCTATTAATGTTATGCCAAAAATTTTAGTTATTTAAATACATATTTTTCTTTTAATCAAGCCATTGTAGTTACCATCTAACTTTATTTATTCAATATATACTAGCACATTCTTATGATGTCTTTGACTGAGTTTATAAAAAAAATGGATTTACCTTTGCAGCATAATTTAATTTTCAGAATTGATTTTTAAAAATTTACATGTTCTTTTTCTCTAGTATATTTAGGCCCATTTATAGGTCTTTTGTTAGTTCCTTGAGTTAGCTTTTAGGCCCATATAAGTAAGAATAGTGTTATTATTACAAAGCAAATTTGCTACTTGTTATTTGCCTAGTTTATTGCTGTGTTGTCCGTGTTCATGTTGTTGCTGATTTGTAACAAAGCAAACTTGAGAAAAGAATACAGAAATTTGGCTGGGTGTGGTGACTAACATCTATAATCCCAGCAACTTGGGAGGCCGAGGTGAGAGAACTGCCTGAGCCCACAGGTTCAAGACCAACCTGGGCAACTTGGTGAGACCTCATCTCTACAATAAATAAAAAAATTAGCCAGGTGTGGTGGTTCATGCCTGTAGTTCCAGCTACTAGGAAGGCTGAGGCAGAAGGATCACCTGAGCCCAGCAGGTTGAGACTGTGGTGGCCATGAGTGTGCCATTGTACTCAGCCTGGGCAATAGAGTGAGACTCCAACTCAAAAGAAAAAAACACAGGAATTTAATTTTATCAGAGAAAAGACATTTTCCACCTTTGTTTTGTCTAAGTTTAAATAAGAAAAGGAGCAGGGCTTGGTGACTCAGCCTGTAATCCTGCGCTTTGGGAGACTGAGTTGAGTGGATTGCCTGAGCCCACGGGTTCGAGACCCGCCTGGACAACTTGGCGAGACCTCATCTCTACAATAATTCAAAAAAGTTAGCTGGGTGTGGTAGCGCGCCTGTAGTTCCAGCTACTTGGAAGGCTGAGGCGGAAGGATCGCTGGGAGCCCAGTAGGTCGAGGCTGCAGTGGCCGGGAGTGGCCACTGCACTTCAGTCTGGGTGACAGAGTAAAACTCCAACTCAAAAAAAAAAAAATTAGAAAAGGAATTTTCATTTACATAAGCAATTAAAAACAAGGAATATTCTTCTTACAAAGGCAGATTATACTTTTTGCTCAGAAATGTAGAATTTTTCAAGGAAGCTAGCATTGAACTATCTTTTAAAACTACCATCAGACACTAATTCAGAGAATTTTAAATTATTTAAAATTTTTAAATTCTTTTAAAGATAATTCAACTTTTCTTTAAAATGATGTAAAATACTGCCCCTTTATTTTCTGGACTTATGCTAAGTTGTTTTAAATAGCACCTCAGACCTATTGATATATTTTTCTCATTCTTAAGCTCCCCAAATAGTAAAATAATTACAAGGTCACATTTTGCAACATTATTTTTAAAAAGATTCAGTTTTGACAAATTACTGAATAAAATGAATTTGGCTGATTGTTCCTGTTGCCACTGGAAGATATTGAAAAAGAAAAGATGAGCTCAAGAATTCAAATTCCCAGCTTAAACACTGCATAAACTTACTGAAAACTTCTTTGTGTGCCATGAAGAGGACCCTTATTTCCTGCATGGATGATATTGCAGAAAATTAAATGCAGAAACTAATTCTGTGACTGGCTGAATTAAAATGGAACTTGAACTGCCAACTCAGCAGGGCATTTGGGGAAAAAAATGGAATCTTAAAAGTTGGAATGGGGATATGAGGGAAGACTCAGATAAAGCTGAGGACATTGAAGCCCTAAATTTTGATGTCTTCTTTTTTTTCTATTTGAAAAGGTCTCCCCATTCTCATCATGCATGGCTCTTCCAATTTTGAGAGTATTAACACTCTATTACCTGAGTTAACTATAATAACTTTGAATCTTTTTGGGACTCACCACCATCATCTTTCCTTCTTTCTAGATACATAACAGAACTTAAGTCTTAGCAGACTTTTAAATGTGAGATACAAAGTATGAGTCATTAGGGGATATGCTATACTTCAAAAGAGCTGCTTGAGTTTTAATGTTAATACAGAGATCAAGGACATATGTGTGGGTATAAACATTTAGAGTATAGAATAATGGTAGAGGACATGATAGGATGAATCAGGACAAATTTAAGCTCTCACTAGCAGAGTTTTTGCATTTAATATTGCAGCTTAAGATACAAGAAATGCCACTAACAGTTTGGTTGGTTCTTTGGCTGAAACATAAACCAAAAGATGGCTCAAAGTACAAAGGTGAAAATGCCAGACCTTTGTTTAATGCAAATATGCAATTCAAAGGCTGAGGGAGATTTCAGTGTTAGAATGAATTTGTCATTTAAGACCTAGTGACCCACACTGCGAAGATCCAGAAGACATAACTTTATCATATTGCAAAAATATAAATTTTTGAGGAGCGTTTTTTGTTTTTGTTGTTGTTTGTTTGGTCGTTTTGTTTTGTTTTCTGTTGGCCAGATTTTATTGTAGGAACTAAATTCGCTGAATTGGGAAACCTGAGTCTAATGGGAATAACTGAATACTGGGATGAAAGGGGTCACCTGGTAGCACTGATGTACCAAAGACAAGATGGGCATAGTTACCGTAGTCAATAACAGAGTCAAAGAGGTGGTATGACTACCACCATCACACAAACCTATGATGTCAGCTTATTGATCAATGTAGTTTTAAAAGTAAAATAGATAGAAAGTCTACTAAGTTTTTTCCTTGATCTATGTAAACAGAAAATGTCCAGGTCAAGTAAGCAATAGTTTAACAAAAATGATAAAAACAGAATCACAGTTTCTCAATCAATTCTCAGACTTGAGTCAATTTACAGACTCATAACCTCTCGAATGAACTGGAAATCAGATGTTCTTAAGGAAAAACCCAATTCACTACTAAAAATTCATAGTGTTAACCTTTATCCTTTTACTGGGGTAGCTATGCACTATGGAGCAAAGAATAATCAGACTTTTCAGAGCCAAATGGATATGAGTTCTGAACTGACATTAATTCTACAAAACACAAAATGTCATTGTGACTCATCAAAAGTTTATTCAAATTAGAGAAAAATAGAGTTTTAGCTCAGGTCCATCTTATACTAGTCCCATTATGTCTGTTCATGTGGTTACTTCTCCAGTTCTAGAATGCATAACTGGCACATATACAAAATTAGCAAATGACAGAATTCAGCATTACTCCACTGATCTATGCAATAAATGTTATTATGATAGGTAAGGCCAAGTAGAAGCCACTACAACAGCCTCTACCTAGAAAAATAATGAATCAAAAGCAATGCAGCATTTCTAGAGGAACTGCAGAGATTAATGGCATTATGAAGGACTGACTGAATAAAGTGGTTGTGATACTTACAATATCCCCATTAAACTCACCTCTTTGACCCGTGCAGAAGACAGATAGATCATGGAGAATAACAAAGTATTTATGAAAGCTTAACCAGGTGGCATGTCCAATTGCAACAGCCATGACGGACATGATTTTATTACTATGTCCTCTTACCTGATATGTAGATATTGATCTAGCAAATGTTCTTTCCTCCTTCCCTCATGCTAAAAATTAAGCTGAGTCACACTAATAATTTTAAAGAGTTTATTTGAGTGACTCATTAATCAGGAAGCACCCAATCATTACTTGTGGTTAGGGCTCCATTAGAGAGACATAAATGGAGGTTCTTTATGATGTCTTCACAGAAACAAAACAAATAAAATAACTAATTTATTACAATTATGTAGTTGCTTTATTTGTTTATTCAGGTAGAAATTTCTTAGCTATATAACTAGGCAATCACTGGTAGGTAGTTTCTGACTGGTTAAGCTTTAGTTTAATTTCCTTCTAAGTTAATCATCTATAAGAAATGCATTTGAGCTAGGTTTTAGTTTGTTTTCATACTAACCCAAAATATTAGTGAGCTATCTAAATTTAATGACTTTCCATATAATTATGTTAGCACTGTCCATAATGTCCACCAGAAGCAGTTTGCTTGCATTTGGCTAGGCCATCAATACACCATCATATTCTATCTCAGGGGTATAACAACTCTCCATCCCTATTCCGTAACTTAGTTTGCAGAAATATTGATCATCTTTTTCTTCTACAAGAAATCACACCGGTCAGTTACATTACTGATATTATGCTGATTGGATCTAATGAGCAAGCAGTAACAGCTATTCTAGACTTATTGATAAGACATTCATGTATCAGAAGATGGGAAGTAAATAAAACTAAAGCACAGGAGCCTTCTACCTCAGCAGAATTTCTAGGATTCAGTGGTGTGAGGCAAGATATGATATGTATTCTAAGGTGTAGAATAGATTATTGCATCTGGCAGCTCCTAGAATAAAAAAAGAGACAGAATGCCTAATGGGCCCCTTTTGGTTTCAGAGGCAATATATTCCTCATTTGAGTTACTCCAGTTCATTTACCAAATGACTCAAAAAGTGGTAAATTTTGATTGGGGCCCAGAAAAAGAGAAAGTTCTACAAGTTTAGGTTCCTCTACCACTTAGGACACTGGATTTATCAGGTTCAATGATGCTTGAAGTGGTTGTGGCAGATAGGAATACAGTTTGGCAGACACATATAGATAAATCACAAAATAAGCCCTTATAATTTTGGAAAAAAGTCCTACTAACCTCTGAAGACAGTTACTTTCCTTTTTGGAAAGAGTTTTTGGCATGGGTCTCAGTAAAGACTACTGAACGCTTAACCATGGGCCAAGTTACCATATAAACCGAGCTGTCCTTCATAAACTGGGCACTCTATATGGCCTACTACACGATAAAATTGGATGTACACAGCAGTCTATTATCAAAGAAGCAGTACATATGTAATGAGTCTCGACTAAACACTGAAGGCTCAAGTAAGTTAAATAAAGAGAGGTCCAAATGCTCATGGCTCTCACTTCTACTATACTATCTTCTCTCTCCCAGCCACATGTATTGTGTTATACAGAATTTCTTAGGATTGAGTGACAGAAGAAGAGAAATTCAGGTCTAATTTACATATGATTCTGCCTGATATACAGGAATCATCCCAAAGTGGACAGCTGTAACACACAGTCCTTTTGTAGGACCTTCCTGAAGGACAATGGTGAAGGAAAATTCTCCCAGTGAGCAGAACTTTGAACAGTAAATTTGGTTGTTCTTTTTCTGAAATGGAAATTGACCAGATGTGCAATTATATATTGATTCATGTGCTATGGCTAATTATTTGATTGTATAATTAGGGACTAGGAAGAAACTTAATGAGAAAGTTGATGGCAAAGGAATTTGGATAAGGGTAGGTGGATATACCTATGCATGGGCAAAACTATAAATATATTTGTGCAACATGCAAATACTCACCAAAGAATCACCTCAGCAAAGAATGATTTTAATAATCAAGTGGTTAGGATAACTCATTCTGTGAATATCAGATAAACTCTTTCCCCAGCCCCTATCCATCACCCAATTGTCTCATGAATACAGTGGTCAGGGTAGGAGGTATGGAGGTTATTCATGGATCATCAACATAAATTTATGCTCAACAAATACAACTTGTCTACAGATACTGCTCATTACTCAACCTACCAACAGGAGAGACCAGCCCTAATTCTAGATATGGCACCATTCTTTTTTTTTTTTTTTTTTTAGTTGGAGTATCACTATGTCACCCAAACTGGAGTGCAGTGGCTGCTTCCAGCCACTGCAGCCTCCACCTGCTGGGCTCCGGCGATCCTTCCGCCTCAGCCTTCCAAGTAGCCGGAATTACAGGCGCGCACTACCACACCCAGATAACTTTTGGTTTATTGTAGAGATGAGGTCTCGACAAGTTGCCCAGGCGGGTCTCGAACCCGCGGACTCAGGCAATCCACTCACCTCAGCCTCCCAAAGCACGGGATTACAGACTGAGCCACTGAGCCCGGCTATGGCACCATTCTTGAGGGGTAAACAACCAGCTACCTAGGAGCAGGTTGATTACATTGGATTGATCATACAGTGGAAAGGGTAGCATTTTATACTTACTAGAATAGACATTTACACCGAATACACATTTCCCTTCCTTAAACAATGCTTCTGACAAGTTACCGTCAATGTACTTACAGAATATATTGTTCCACGTCATGGTATCAGCGGTACTACTTGTGATCAAGCAACTCACCCCACAGCAAAAAAAGTTTGTCAATATGGTCGTGTTCATGGAATACACTGGTTTTATCATGTTTCCCACCATCTTAAAGGAGCTGGCTTGATAGGATGGTCTTTTAAACACTGAGTTAAAGTGTCAGTTAGGAAGCATAGGTAGCAGTACCTTGCAGGTCTGGGGCAAGGTTCTCCAAAAGGTTGTATATGTTCTGAATTAGTGAATCTAAATGTGTGTGTGTATGTGTGTGTGTGTGTGTGTGTGTGTGTGTGTGTGTATTATATTATACATATTAATTCATGTATTATATATATTTCAACTGGGTTGCAACTAAAAATTATGGTTTCCACTTAGCCACTTTTGCACTCTCTTCATGCCTCTCCTTTTACAGGCAAATAAAGATTTTACTATGCTATCTAAGGTGACTGATACTAAATACTAGTGAGAACTTGGATAACTACTCCACATTGGAGGTAAGGAAGAGTATGTCTGGAATACAATACACACTTAGGTTGTTTCTTAATATTGTCATGCCTTGTGATTAAGAACAAAGGAGAACAGCAACAGCAACAATCTGGCCCAGGCAAAACTACTAGTGGCCCATATCCTTCAACAATCAAAGTCTTGAGTCACCCCATCAAAATAAGGTGCCTGACAAAGACAAGGAAAATGCAGTATGGATGGCAGATGAAAGCAGTTATAAATACCAGTTATTGCTATGTAACCATTTACAGAAAGGAGGACTATAATTGTCATGTGTATTTTTCTCCTTATAGTTTTATGAATGTGGGAATATACAAATCATCTTTGTTTTCATCTCTTTTCATTCCCATGTCTTGTAATATGAGCTAGAATATTAATTTTTTTCTGCCTTCATACTCAGAATGAAGCATAGACTTTTCTTGGGTCTTGAGTCTTCCAGCTTTTGGAACACAATCTATTGTTTTGGTTATCCAGTCTTTGGATGAAGCCTGGAACTATATATTGGCTCGCTAGCTTGTTACTTCAGATTTTGCAATTTTTCAACCTCCACAGTCTCATAAACCCATGCCATATTATAAAAATATGTATGTATTTATATATGTATATATGTATCCTATTAGTTATTATATCCCTGAATAACTCTAACATATTCATATATTGTAAATGCCAAAAGAGTTTTTCAAGACATATTGTTTTCAAATATAAATAAAAAATATTAAATACAATCTTCACCTTTGAAAGTTTAGAATGTTCTTTGGATCAGAAAAGATGTTTTCTTGAAATTCAATATAATTACAGATTTAAAAAATGCTAGATCAGGATATAGAAACTTGCTTGTCTGTTCTAAAAAACAAAAAAGCCTCAGAATCTCTGTCAGATTATAAACATTAGCTTATCATAACATTGCCCATTTTTTTGCAGGTCCACTTTTGTATTTGTACATTGTTTTACACACAATACAAAATGGCATAGGCTAGCATGATTTTCACCTCATGTGAAATGTGGTAATAAACAGCATTTCTTTCATGTGTTTGTTTGTTCTTTGTCCCACTGGGGCATTGAAATGATTCAAAATATTATTACTTTTTGTTATAAATCTTATAAGAATTACCTTTTATAAACCTAGGTTTCAAATTGTTCTTGATGCGTCACAATTTCCTTGTAAAAGATGCCAAACATGATTGTAAAGCAAACTTCATTAAACAATACAACAAACATGCATAATGAATTGACAATAAAATCTCATAAAAACACAAAAACTTCATAGTACACACTGTCTCTGACCTACATAATAGATATTTTCTAACATTTATAATAACAGAAAATATCGGTGAATCAGCTGAATTGGAACACAAAAAAATGCTGCCTTTAGAGAAAAAAATTTATTTTGATTTTCTCTTGCACCAATTTAACTTGTTCAGCTCAGTAATTTATTCTGTAGTCTGTAAAGAAGTTGGGATAAGTCATTCCACAAGGAGGGATTTAATGTCACCCATGTAATACTGCACTCACTGATTATCAATGGCTACTACAACAATCACATAAGCAATCAATCAATCACTATTTCTTCTAGAACTGACTCATTCAAGTAAATATGGTTACACTAAACATTGACAAGAAGGCCTGGGAAATTGCTAATGGGATTTCTGGATCACTGACATTGTGTACTAATGCAGAAATTAATAATTTATTTATTTGTAGTAATCTTACCTATAGAATCTTAATGATTCCTCACAGAACTCTGATTTTATACTCCTATTCTAGACATAAATAACATATCTAAATGTTTACTAAGGTTTTTCATGTTCCTTTTGTTTTCATTTCACATATGAAACATAAATTGAACAGTTTCTTAAAATCATAAATTAAAAATTTAACAGATTTTATAATATTACTTCAAGTAAATTGTGCAATTATTTCTAATATCTCACTTATTCAAATAAAATTTTCCTAAATATGATCAATGAGATCATGGTATTGTGATTATGTGTTTTTGGACCAGAAAGAAAATCTTTATAATTCCTTATTTTGAAGAAATATTTATGAATGCCACAATATAATATTTGGGACTTGATTCAAAATAGCTAGTAGAACACTGTAGCAATAAAGTAAAAATTTTAAAAGTTGATAATTACTGAAGGAACTGAAGAAGATCACACATGATTTTATTTACTTTATACATTTTTGCTATGATTTTTTCATAATAAAAGCCAAAACAAAGATGATGTTAGCAGCTTACCATTTCATAAAAAATATTAATTACTGTCTAATGTCCCAAAACTAGAAAAAGTTGGCATTAAGTAAGCAATAAAATTGTATTCATCTATTTTATTGTTGAAAGTAAACTGTATCAAAAAATATTAAACAAAGCAATAGGAGCAAGTATACAAATATAAGTATTGAGAGGAGATAGTCAGAAGCTGGTTAGGCAGAGAGGGAGGGTCTCAAGGAGACTTAATACCTGTGAAACGCCCCCGGCACCACCCTGTTATATAATTATTTGCTAAAAATGTGGTCAATGTGGTTAAGAGCATCCTCTCAACCCAGGATGTATTACTAAAAGTGGCTTTTTGCTGCTTGAACACAGACGCAGTAACTTAAATAAATGTCCTAACTTGACCTTGGCTTATTATAATATAATTGACACAGCAGTTGCATTACTGTTGTACCCTCCTGTGTGGGATTTTCTGTGGTACTTATGGGTAATAATCAAGATGAAGTAACCTTGGTTAAGGATTCACATATGCAATAAAAATTGGGACTTGGAAAGTAAGGGACGGATGAGATGTAAATGAGAGAAATGCCCCCAGAAAAAATAAGATAAAAACCACAAACTCCTAGCACCAGTTACCCATTTTGGGCCCCCTCTCCTTTTCTGCAGAGTTTTGTAGCTTAAGAACTTCCTTCTCTCTCTCAACCTTTTGGTGTCCACATTCCTTAATCATCTTGGTTACGGGACAGGAACCCCAGTTTGCTGGGTTAAGCTGACAGTGGAGTTCAAAACTCCTGCAACAGTATGTTTTACAAGTAGCAATTTGCAATTAAATTGTATTTTCTTAATTGCTTATGCTTTCAAGATTAAAATGCTTTTTTCCTTTTACTCTTTTAACCCGCTTTAGAAAATAACTATAAAGGTAATCATAATGGGCTAAATTCTGTTGCTCCCCCCAAAATGTGCATGTTGAAGTCTTAGTTCCAATATCTCAAAATGTAACTGAATATGACAGAATTCAAAAATAGGACCTGTAAAGAGGTAATTAAGTTATAATAGGGTCGTTCAGATGGACCCTAATCAGTAGTATTGATTTCCATATATGAAGAGGTGAAAATGACACAGACTGGGAGACATCAGACATGCCCACACACACACAGAAAGAGGATAATGTGAACATACGGTGATAAAGCAGCCATCTGCAGATCCAGGAGAGAGGCTTCAGAAGAAAAACTAAATCTTCAGACATCTTGATATTCCAGCCTCCTGAACTGTGAACAACAAATGTCTGATGTTTAAACCACACAACCTAGGAAATTTTATTATGACATCTGTAGGAAAACTGATACAGTAAATTTTCTTAAAGTCTTATTCTCCTTTCCATAATCACTTTTTCTTTTAAAATATGTATTAGTCTAGTAGAACTGCCATAATAAAATAGCCCCTGCTGAGTGACTTAAGCAATAGGTATTTATTGTCTCACAATTTTGGAGGCTGGAAGTCCAGGATTAGTGTTGGCAGGTTTATTTTCGCCTCTCACGTTGACTTTTGAAGATGGCATCTCTTAGCTGTGATCTCACATGGTCTTGTTTGTATGTGTATTTCTATCTCTTTCTCTTACAAAAACACCAGCAATATTGAAATAAAGCCTCACTCTTATGACCTCATTTAACCTTTAACCTCCTTAAAATATTTATATCCAAATACAGTCACTTTGTAGGTTAAGGGGAAAACACAATTCAGTCTATAATAATATACATATGAGATTGGCAGTTCATATGCTTACTTTATTATTTTTATTTGTTATTGCTTTGTTTTTGAGTCAGAGTCTCACTCTGTTACCCAGGATGGAATGCAGTGGTGTAATCACAACTCAACTGCAGCCTCAACTTCCTGGGCTCAGACAATCCTTCCATTTCAGCCTCCCAAGTAGCTGAGACTACAGTGTATGCTACCATTCCTGGATAATTTTTTGACTTTTTGTAGAGACAAGGTTTTGTTATTTTGTCCAGGCTGGTCTTGAACTCCTGGACTCAAGCAATCCTTCCATCTTAGCATTCCAAATTGCTGGCTAGGATTACAGGTGTGAGCCTCTGTGTGTGCCTATATTCTTATTTTATTTTAAACATAAATTTTCATATTCAGAAAATAGGAAGTAGTTTTAAAATCTCATTTAAAAAAACTGATTATGACTGTTACTACAAAATCTATTTTAATTCTACTGTGAATAACCATTCTGTGTGTAGTCTTCCTGCTGCTATTATTTCAGAATAATGCAACCTACATGCCTCTTAAAATTCAAAAATTTTAATCTTATGTTTCTACTTATATGATGGATTAATTTATAGCTTCTCTCTCTGGCAGTATCCCCCTCAGCCACTATACACATTTTGTTTTTTAATTGGGAATAAATTTGAGCACCATTTTTATTGAAAAACTGTCTCTCATTTGAATCTCATGAGGTGTGAAATACAGTTTGGATACAAAGAAGAAGATAAATAGTTTTCATTTTTAGCCTACAGAAAATAATTTGTTCTGCTCTGGGAACTAGTTAATCTAAAACACACCCTGACATAAATTCTCTGTTCTTTTAATAACAATAAGCTTTTAAGTGGATGGGTGAATTCCTTCAGACTCCATGTGATTTATCATAAAAAATCTTATTAAAAATGTAATGCTTCAGACAATATTCAATATTAGTTCTTCATTTAGTATTAAACACTGTATCTAGGTCAACCTTTTATAATGAAAATAAAATTTAAAAATAATTTATGAATAATTACTGAATCTTGAATATGTATTATCTCAATAATTTTCTATACATATTTGTTCTTTAAGTTTAAATTGAGAAAGCATGCTTAATTACTTAGTGGAAAGGTAAAGTCTATGATGCTTTAGTGTTGAACCCCCTTTATTCCTATATTTGGCTTGTTTAGCTCAAAATTAATGTGAAAATCAAAGTGCTGTCAATAAATATGAGTGTTAAAGAGAAAAAACTGATATTCTGCATAATTAATGTTAAATAACTATTCTGATCTGATGAGATTACTGATTTTATTCACATATTTTTATTTTTATATTGTCCTATAATATTTTCAAACCATTGTCAATATAAAAGCATAACTAATGTGACTATATTTAGTGAAGTGTATTAATATATTTTTTCATCCTAAACTTTTATGATTTTAATGAACCTAGTTAATGCTGCCATTGTATCTCAATTTGACTGCTGCAAACATCATAATGAGATCCACATATATATTCCAGTGCTCCACACGGAGCGAGAACTTATTTTTAAATACATATTTTATTTACTTAAAAATTAAATATATCTAATTATTCTGCTTTCTACGTATTTTTCACTCTTCTTTAAAGAGAAAAAAAAACAATTTGATATGTATATCCTTCATCAGGCATCCCCTCTCCCTTTCTATACCTTTATATAATTTGCTTATTTCATTTTCTTTCTTAGTGTCTTTGCATATGCTGATTGCTCACAGAACATCTATATGTACTTTGCTTTCCATATCTTGCTTATTTCATCTCAGATATAATTTGTATAATCATGTATTAAGATATCCATGTCAATTATTCATAGAAGTGTTATTTATATACTCAAATGTCTAGGAACTACAAAGTTATTTCTTCTGTAACAATATTTACTGTAATATATTTATATAAATGATTGTCTACATATTCCACCAGTTTTTCATTTTCATGAGTATAAGAAAAAAGTCTCTTTGTTCACATGATGTTCCACATATATAAAAATTCTTAAAATATTGGTTATTCATGAATTTCTGTTGGAAAAAATGAATAGAAGCAAAAGGTAGACCTACTTTGCAAATAATAGACTGTCTCCAAAATTTACTCTTCCATAAAAACAAACAAATGAGAACATTGGTAAAACATTAATAATAAATATCAAAATAAACTCCTTTTAGTACTCTGAAAATTAGCTAAAAGTTTACACTAATTTGAGGAGTAATTATTCAATGAATATAAGTGAATCTCAATGAGAACAGTGAGTTTTGTCATGCTTTACTTTGTTTTTAGTGGAGATGATCCAAAGAAAAATTAGAATGATTAATTTTAGGCAAAGAAATGCTGATTAAACTACTATCTGAGTGTAATGAGAAACTTTTTGATAACTAACAGAAGCCACTACCACCATAGTACCATATCAGATTTTAGAAATACCTTGATGACATGACACACTACAAAGATACTTACTTTCATTTGTTCATCCCTATACCTGGTTTAGTCTATCATGATTTTGTGCAAGATTTTGGAGGGGTGTATCTATTTACACACATGAAATGACAAGAGTTATTACTGGTAACTCAAGTGTGGATACTTAATTTTATCCATTTATTTAAGCAAATTTAAAAATCAAATCACTCTGAAATTTTTACTGACAAATTAGAATAATTATCATATAAAGTACTAGGAAAATGAGATAACATAAAACTTTTCTAGAAAGTGAAAGTTGTGCTGAGCTTAACAATTTTTTCCACTGCAATTCTAAATTTATATGCTGGCCAAAATTTCCAGTTTTTTTCTAGATCAGGTATATACTGAGATATTTTTACTTTCAGTAACTTCAGAGTAAAAGATTTCTTGTGATTCATCACATAGATAATATATGATACCACTGTTTTATCAAATTGTGTCATAAATCAACTGAAAAAACTAGTAATATTCTACACTGAATGATTTAAATGACAGTCATTTTATGCTCATATTTTTCTTTTGTATTCTTTCTTTTTCTAGTTAGAAACAAATGTTTTAACTTTTATTCTTCAAAGTTCAAGTTTTCAATCAATAATAGGGAAATTCCAATTTAAAAAATTTGACTCAAACTTTGTTTCAAGTATAGCCCTAATAACATGAAATATATACATAAGAATATTAATAATTAGGGAATAAAAAGGAACTGGTGATTTTCTCAGCATGGCTACATCTAGACTGCTGATATTTTGCATGTGGATTAATTCAAAATGAAACAATCAAAACTTGTTTCTATTGCCAGTAATTTTTTAATTTTTTTTCTTTTTTCTTTTTTTGCCTGTGGTCCTAGGGCAGACTACATTCTTCAGTCTTTGATATGTCTTCTCAAACAAAAACTGGTTAAATAAAAATTAATTTCAACTGAAATTTTCTAATGAATATGCTGATGAAACCCAGTAAATAAAACACGATCTCAAAAACTGAGATGGACTTGTAATAAGAACTGTGCATGTGTTATAGGTTGGATTTAAGCATAGGGATTTTGTCCACCATTGAAAATAACCTGAAACTAACCTGGAAGAGAGAAATGTGTAATATCCCTTACACAATTATGCACATCCTAAGTAAATACAATAAGCCACAGTACAATGTCTAAGCATATTTTTGACAACTGTTTTAGCAACATTTGTTTCTGTACAACACTTAAGGATCACTTAGTAATAAAATTGTATATAGATTTTCAATTAATTGATCTTAGTTAATTGAATCTCAATGATTTTACTTTGATAAATTTACTCACAATTTAATTATTCTTGGAACACTTAATTTATACCCCTAAATATAAAACAAGAGGTAGTCAAAAGCAGAATGTCAAAATGAAAATTTATTTCATATGCTATGATTGAGAAGATAGTCTGAAAAACGCTTATACTCTGAAACATTACAGATTCTCTTTTCTATAATAATTCATATTATTTTCAGTGTACGTCCTTGCTGGTAATAAACTAAAGCCAAACATGAAACAGCCAAAATCAAGGAAGCTAAGTGATTTTGGATACTAACTAATGCCCTGAGAATCCAAGACCTTTAATTTTTGTAAGGCAGACGTGAGAAGAACAGGTGGAGCCTTGGATAAACACATAGTACAGAGTGTAGTCTAAAACCTCCACATATATTCTGACCAAAAAGATGTACATATTCACAGAACAATTAAATAGATAAAGCAATTTACTTCTTAAAAGATGATGGCAAGGAAATATCTCCTGATGTTTGCCATGGTTACAGGTAAAGGGTTGGAAACTCTAAAAAAAATATACAAATGCAGTGAGCTCTTCAGCAAGTGTTGTGGTCACTAATTACATTATTATGTGTTCCCCAAATAAAAGATGTATATTTGATTCTATATTCACAGAAGTCGTTAACTTAAAACTTCTTCACAAGTGAAATTGTAATTCCATATGCCTTCACTGTTAAAATTTTACCCAATATTTGAAAAAAACAATACACATTACTGATACTTCTCCAAAGAACTAGAATAGAGAAATAAATTCCCATCTTATTAATGAAAAAGGCCATAATACTGAAATCTAACAAGTAATGTTAGAGAAAATAATGTTATAACTCATTCTTCCCATTAAACATAAGTTAGGCAAAAATTCTAAACAAGAATTTTAGAAAACCAAATTTTGCACCATATAAAACCAACAGATAAGGCCAACCAAACAAAAAAGTAATTATATTGAACAGAATTTATTTAAGACCTCATTGGTAGGTAAACATTTGACTATATTATCAAAACAGAGGGAGAAATAATTGAATTATGATTTTGACAGATGAGGTATAATTACTAGATAAAAATTTAACATCTGTCCATTAAAATAAATCTTATCATACAAAAAAATAGAAAAGAATCTCTGTATATTAACAAATGCTATTTACAAAACAAAAAAGATGACAATCATAGAGTAAATATGACATATTAATGGAAAACATTTAATACTTATCCTTTAATATCATAGATAAAATAAAAATGACCACTATGACAAATATTCATTATTGTACTGAAATTTTAATGTATTACAGTATAGCAAAATATATAAAGTCATATTAAGTGTAGATATGAAGTAAATATTAGAATTTTGATATAAAAACAAACTAGTTATTCATGTTTTGATTACATGCATAAAACACCAAAGTTTGTTTTTTTCTGTAAAACAACAATAAACAGAAGAGCTAAACTCAATTTTATTCTATTTTTAAGCTTATTTTCAGCTTGAATTAAAACCTCAATTATATTTTTGTATCTATCAATAAAAATTAAAGAATGTAATTAAAAATAATTTAAACAAAACCAACAAAAATAAGGATATTTAGATATGAACATAAAAATGCTATAAATTTTTTTCATAGAAAAACTTAATTCTCAATGAAGATTATTAGAAAAGGCTTAATTATGTACATACAATAAGCTCAAGATTTGGAAGATCAGTACTGTAAAGATATTAATTTGTTACAAATTGATGAATTAAATGCAAGTCAAAAATTTTTACAAAAACTTTAAATGGACATTGACAAGCTCATTCTGAAAATGACATATAAAAAGCAAAGTGTGTGTGTAGTGTTTCCTTTTGTGGCTAATACTAACCAGTTAAAAAAAAAACAACAACCAAGTGCCATGTATCACAAAGACTCAGGAAGAGTAAGCAGAGTCGAATGTCTTTCCAGTTAACCACTGATTATAAATTATATAATGATTGAAATATTATATCATCTACATAATATTTAAAAAATTATATTTATTAAAACACCCAGAAATAAAATATTACTTTGGTTATGTAAGAGGTAGAGTGTGTTTGAAGTTTTAAACACTGCCATAATAAATTAATACCCTAGGGTAGTAGGGAAGTGATACCATCTCTCAGCTGCTGGAATAGTGTCAGAGGATGCCTGCTAAAAAACAAATCTTAAATAAGGTCAAATTTCTCAACGTATACTATCAAAATTTCAGTATTTTAATTGATTATCACTAATTATAGCAAGAAGTTGGAAAATCTCAAATTAAATAAAATGAGAAAATCAACAGAACTAAACTCAATATAATATAAATGATCAAATTATCAGGCAAAAAATTTAAGGCAGCTATTATTAAATGCTTCAACAATCACAAATATACTTGATACAAATAAAGAGGAAAAAAATGCAGCAAAAAAATTTTAAAAGACACATAGAAAAGAAGATTAAAAATGTGGAAACTTTAAAACTTGAAAAATATACAATATATATAAAAATGAACTACAAAAGCAAATAGAAAGCAGAGGAAAAAATGCATTTGAAAATAGAATAACATAAAGACCCACATTGGTAGGGACAAACAATTCCAATCAACTAAATAAATAAATAAAAATATTAAAAATAAATTGCATCTCAGGGACATATGTTACTATAGTAAGAGCCATTGGGAATTGAGAAAGAGCAAATAAAGTGAGGAACTAAAAATGCATTCACAAATGTAATAACTGAAATTTCACAAAATTTAGCACAACTTATAAACCTATGCATTCAAGAAGCATACAGAAATCTAAAAAGGATAAACCCTAAAAAATTCATAGAAAGACACATCATTGTCAAACTTCCTGATTGAAAAGTATACAAAAAAGATTTAAAAATCTTAAAAATCAATATAGCAACTACACGTTATCTATAGGAGAACAATTTGCATGAAAGTGGATTTCTCATCAAAAAGATATGCAAGAAGGAAGTCACAAAACATTCTTCAAGTACTAGAAAAAGGAACTGCCAATACGAACTCTAAATTCAGTGAACATATCCTCCTGGAATAAAGGAATTACCAGAACGTTTTGAAATATACAGATGTATAAAAACTAAAATTTGTCACCAGAGGAGCGACCCCCCCCAAAGAATAGCAAAATAAATTATTTAAGTAAATAAGAAATGGCAAACTAAGAAACTCCAATAATAGGAAAGAAGAAAAAGCAATACAAAGAGTAAAAGTATAGCAAATGAATTAGAATATTGTTTTGTCTTAATTTTTTAACATAATGTTTAGAGGCAAAACTATAGCAATATCTAATATGATTCATAGTGTAAGTAGAGGAAATATTTAAGGAAATTATAAATTGAGAGAGTTGAGATATGCAATGCAGTAAAGTTTCTCCATTTTACTCAATCTGTTAAAATGTCAACAACATTAGGCTATGACAAAGTTGGTATATATAACATAATATCTAAAGCAACCATTAATGAAGCTATACTAAAAAAAGTCTTACAAAAACACTATAGGCTTTATTAATGATGGCCATTCTTACTGGGGTAAGGTAGTATCTCAATGTGGTTTTGATTTGCATTTCTCTGATGATTAGTGAGGCCCAGCACTTTTCCATGTGTCTGTTGCCTGCCCATATATCTTCTTTTGAGAAGTGTCTATTCATGTCTTTTGCCCATTTTTTAATAGGACTATTTGTTTTTTTTTTCCTTTTGGCACGTTTGAGTTCCTTGTAGATGCTAGATGTTAAGGCATGTTTGTCAGATATACAGTTGGCAAGTATTTTTTCCCATTCTGTGGCCTGCTCTCTTGATGGTTTCTTTTGCTTTGCAGAAGCTCGTTAGTTGGATGAGGTCCCACTTATCTATCTTATTTCTTAAGGTATTGGCCTTTAGGATTCTGAATAGGAATTGGTGCCCATTTCCAATTTCCATAAAGGTGTCTCCTGAGTTTTTTAAGATTCTTATAGTTTGAGGTTTTACATTTAGGTCTTTGATCCATTTAGAGTTAATTTTTGTGTATGGTGATAGATAGGGATCCTGTTTCAATCTTCTGCATGTGGTCAGCCAGTTTTCCCAGCACCATTTACTGAATAGGTTCTCCTCTCCGCATTAGTAAAACAAACAACAACAGATGCTGGCAAGGATGCAAAGAAAAAGGAACACTTCTACACTGTTGGTGGGAATGCAAACTAGTGCAACCTCTCTGGAAGACAGTGTGGCAATTTCTGAAAGAACTAGAAATTGACTTTCCAAATGATCTGGCAATTCCCCTATTGGGAATATACCCAGAGGAACTCAAATCATTCTACAAAAAAGATACCTGCAAACGTATGTTTGTTACAGCTCTATTCACAATAGCATAAACATGGTACCAGCCATGCTGCCCACTGAAATTGGACTGGATTAAAAAAAAAATGTGGTACAGATACACAATGGAATATTATGTAGCCATAAAGAAGGACAAATATATGGACTTTGCAGCAACTTGGATGGATTTGGAGTCGATCATACTCAGTGATTTATCACAGAAGCAAAGAACAGAGTTCCATATGTTCTCGCTCATAAACAGACCATGAACAAGTATAATGCTATTAGAAAGTGATTGGCAGTAGTGGGAAACTGTCAGGGGAGGGAGGTGGGGTCGGCAGTTGAGGGAAATTGCTAGCGTAGGGAGGAGCATACCTCATCAACAAGGGTACCCGCATAATCAATGTTTGTATACCTAACCCTGAATTGTATCTCGCATCTTTATAATAAAAATAATTAATTAATTAATTAATTTTAAAAAACATATAGGTTTAACATGTTAAAACAAAAATAAAATTCTAAAATGTCAAGGTAGAAGAAAATAACACGGAGACCAAAAAGGAAAAAAAATGCAAGCTATATTACTTAAGTTACATCAATATTTCCATGCAGTAGAAATGGCTGAATATACAAAGTCAGAGGGAGAGAGAGAGTAAAAATAAATATGATACAACTGTATGCTACTCTAAAGAAATTCACTTTCTATATTTTGATAACCTAGAGTGAAATTAAAACAATGGATAATAGTATACAACACAAATGTCAATTAATAGAGAGCAGCAGTGAAATGCATCAGACACAGAAAGAACATTACGTAAAAAGAAAAAAGTCTATCTACAAGAAAGATGGTAATTCTAACTATGTATATAGCACACAACAGATTTGCACAATATGGAAGGCAAAAACTGATTTAATTGAAAGTTGAAATCAACTAATCAACAATTAAAGTTAGAAAATTCTATACCCTTCTCTCAACAACTGATGAAACAATTAAACAAAAAAATAAGCAAATATATAGAATTCAACAACAGCATAAGCCAACAAAAATCAATTGGCATTTAAATAACTCTGCACTGAAGAAGTGCAGAATTGCATTCTGTATATTCTTTTTAAGTGCCCACAGAACATAAGCCAATATATACCATATATAGTTTCATAAAACAGAATTAAGAAAATTTAAAATAGTGTAAATTAGAGATAATATCTTTTCTGATCATAATGAAATCAATAAAAAATTTCAAATAAGACCAGGTGTGGTGGCTTATACTTGTCATCATAGCAATTTGGGAGGCCAAGATGGGAGGATTGCTTGAGCCCAGAAGTTTGAGACTAGCCTGGATAACATAGTGAAAACCTTCTGTATACAAAAAGGAAAAGAAATAGAGCACACTTCTGTAGTTCTAACTATTAGGAAGGATGGCGAGGGAGGATCTCTTGAACTTAGGAGTTTTAGGTTGTGGCCAGTGGTGATGGTTCACCTGTGCTCCAGTCTGGGTGACAAAGTGAGACCCTGACTCCAAAAAACAACAACAAAATTAATAAAATAAAATCTTCAAATACCTGAAAGCTAAATAACATATTTTCAAATAAGTCATTCATCAAAGACAAAGTTATATAAAGAATTTTAAGCCAGGCTCGGTGGCTCAGCCTGTAATCCCGCGCCTTAGGAGGCTGAGGTGAGTGGATTGCCTGAGCCCGTGGGTTCGAGACCCGCCTGGGCAACTTGGTGAGACCTCATCTCTACAATAAATCCAAAAATTAGCCAGGCGTGGTAGCGTGTGCCTGTAGTTCCAGCTACTTGGAAGCCTGAGGCGGAAGGATCGCTGCACTCCAGTCTGGGCGACAGAGTGAGACTCCAACTCAAAAAAAAAAAAAGAATTTAACAAATGGAATAAATAAAAAAACAAAAGAAAAAACATCAATATTTCTAGAATTATGTTAAATTATTGATGAGAGGAAATTTATGGCAATAGCTATTTACATAAAAAATAAAAAGAGGATTAAATCAATAACCAGTTTCCACTTTAATGATGTTATATAGAAAAATAAGATCAATGTAAACCCAGATTGAGTAGAAAGAAGAAAATAAATGATAAGAACATAAATAAATAAAATTTAAAATAACATAAATAAAGAAAAAGCTGGCTTATGAATATGTTAAATAAAAATGACAAACCTCTACAAGAAAATATAAATGACACAGATTACTAAAATTGATATGAAACAGGATATCACTACATATGTTGGAGATATAAAAAGAGCAATACAGAAATGCTATGGGCATCTCTACACATACATAGTTGAACACTTTGATAAAATGGAGCAATATATTGAAATTCTAAACTGCACAATTCAACAAAAATAAAATACATATATTTAAATTGCTAAGTAACTATTGAAGTTAACAGCAGTTTTAAAACTCCAAAAAAGAAAACTGTGGATCCAGATGGTCTCATTGAAGAATTCTATCAAAAATTGAGTGAAAAATTAATAACAATTCTACACAATCTTTTCCAGAGAATAGAAGAGGAAAAATATCTTCTATACTCATTTTGTGAATCTAGTATTACCATGATATCAGATCAAAAAACAAAAAAGTAGGATAAATACAAAACTACAGACCATTATCGCTCACTAATATAGATGCAAAATGCTCAATATTAAGAATTAGAATTCAGTAATATGCAAAGATTATTATACATCCTGAACAACTGGTATTTATTTTAAGTTGCAAAACTGACTCAATTTCTGAAAATCAATTAATGTGATTCATCAAAATAAGAGGGTAGAAAGGAAAGATTACATGATCACATTTAATTTTGCAGAAAAAATGACAAAATTCAAAGTTCATTAATAAAAAAAACCTCGGCAAACTAGAAATAAAGAGGAATTTTGTAAACTAGGTAAACACATGTATAATACGTCTACACCTATCAACATACCTAACCATGAAAGACTGGATGTTTTTCCTCTAAGATGAAGAACAAGTTACTGAAGCTCATTCTCACGACTGCTATTTAGCATAGTACAGGGAGTTCTTTACAGCTAAATTAAAAGAAAATAAAAAAAACATACTGACTGGAAAAGAATAAAAAATACTTTCCCCGTTTGCAGATGACATGATGGTACACATAGAAAATCCAAAGGAATCTAACAAAAATCAAAAAATGAAATCCTTAGAACTAAAGAATTTTCAGTAAGTCCACAGAATATAAATTCAACATACAAAATTCAGTTGTAGTTGTATATAGATTATGTTAGATGGTGGAAAGGAGGTGTTTACTCTTGCTTATACCAGCTCTGGCATGTCTCTATCTATCCCTTCTTCTTTCTCTAATAAACTGTTTAAAACTTAAAAAAAAAAAAGTTTGAAAGGAAAATTGGAAATATAATAGCATCTACAATCCCTCCAAATGGAAATATTTGAGTATAAATAAAAAGTATGAAATATATAAGAATAAATTTAACCAAAGATGTGAAAGGATTATATAGGAAAGACTACAAAACTCTGGTAAAAAAAAAAAAAATTGAAGAGAACACAAAACAATTGGACGATATTTCATCTTCATGGATTGGAAAAATTAATATGAAAATGACTATATTACCCAAAGCAATGTACAGGTTTGGTGTAATTCCTACAAAAAAGCCAATGCTATTTTTTACAAAAATAGAAAAAAACAATACTAAAATTCATATTAAACCACAAAAGACATTGAGTAGCCAAAGCAATCTCGAGCAAACAAGAGTAAAGGTCGAGGCAATACACAACTTGCCTTCAAAATATATTACAATGCTATAGCAACCAAATCAGCATGGAATTTGTATAAAAACAGACAGACCAACGGAACAGAACACAGAACCCAGGTATAAAACCACACACTTATAGATAATTCATTTTTTGACAAAGACACCAAAAACATACAATAAATAGGCAGTCTCTTCAATAAATGGTGCTGAGAAGACTGAATGAAACTAGATCCCTATTTCTAGCCATATACAAAATTTAAATAAAAATGGATAAAAGGCTTAAATCTAAGGCTTGGAACTATGAAACTACTAGAATAGACAAGAGGAAAACTCTCCTGTCCAGACATGGTCTGGGCAAAGATGTTTTTTTGTAAGCCCTCAAAAGCACAGGCAACCAAAGAAAAATAGACAAATGGGATTGCATTGACTAAAAAGCTTCTGCACAACAAATGAAGTGATCAATAAAGTGCAGAGACAATCCACAGAATGGGAGAATATATTTGCAAGCAATTCATATGACAAGGGATTAAGAACTAGAAAATAGGGGAGGCTGAGGTGATGGATTACCTGAGCCCACGGGTTCGAGACCCGCCTGGGCAACTTGGTGAGACCTCATCTCTACAATAAATCAAAAAATTAGCCGGGCGTGGTAGCGCACGCCTGTAGTTCCAGCTACTTGGAAGGCTGAGGTGGGAGGATCGCCGGAGCCCAGCGGGTCGAGGCTGCGGTGGCCGGGAGCGGCCACTGCAATTCAGTCTGGGTGATTCAGTGAGACTCCAACTCAAAAAAAAAAAAAAGAACTAGAAAATATTAGGAGCTCAAAACAACGCAATAACAAAGAACAATCTTATTAAAAATAAGAAAAATATATGAATGAACATTTCTTAAAATAAGATATACAAATGGCCAATAGAGGTATGAAAAAATGTTCAACATCACTAATCATCAGAGAAAGGCAAATCAACACCACAATGTGTTATCATCTTATCCCAATTAGAATGCTTTTAGTGAAAAGACAAGGAATAATGTATACTGGTGAGGATGTGGAGAAATGTGGGAATGTAAATTAGCACATCCACTATAGAAAACAATATGGAGGTTCCTCAAAATTAAAAAATAGTACTACCATATGATTCAGCAATTCTACCACTGAGTATATAGCCAAAAGAAAGGAAATCGCTATATCACAGAGATAGTGGCACTCATGTTTATTGTTGCACTTTTCACAAAAGCCAAAATACTGAATCGACCTAAGTGCCCATCAGTGGATGAATGAATAGAAATTATGGTAAATGAACAAGGGAATATCATTCAACTATAAAAAAAGAATAGAGTTCTGTTCCTTGCAGCAACATGGATAGAATTGAAAATCATTGTGTTAAGTGCAAAATTCCTAGCACAGAAAGATAAATGTCTCATGTTTTTATTCATATGTGGAAGCTAAAACGTGGACTTGTGAAGATAGAGAAGAAATTGGTTGTTATCAGAGGCTAGGAAGGGTAGGGATAATAAGCAGAAGTTTACGATAGGTACACAAATATAGTTAGAGAGAAGAAATTATTTGTAGTATTTGATAGATAGGTAGTGAGACTATAATCTAGAAATGTCTATTGTACATTTCAAAATACTAGGAGAGAATAATTTGAATGTTTCTAGCATGAAGAAAACACAAATATTTAAAGTGATAGATCTCCAGCCGGGCTCCGTGGCGCAGTCTGTAATCCCACGCTTTGGGAGGCTGAGGTGAGTGGATTGCCTGAGCCCGTGGGTTCGAGACCCGCCTGGGCAACTTGGCAAGACCTCATCTCTACAATAAATCAAAAAAATTAGCCGGGCGTGGTAGCGCATGCCTGTAGTTCCAGCTACTTGGAAGGCTGAGGTGGAAGGATCGCCGGAGCCCAGCAGGTCGAGGCTGCGGTGGCCGGGAGCGGCCACTG
>CAUYQG010069647.1:0-25269 GCA_963574415.1 Tarsius wallacei
CATCTCTACAATAAATAAAAAAAAATCAGCCGGGCATGGTAGCGTGCGCCTGTAGTTCCAGCTACTTGGAAGGCTGAGGCAGAAGGATCGCCGGAGCCCAGCGGGTCAAAGCTGCGGTGGCCGGGAGTGGCCACTGCACTCTAGTCTGGGTGACAGAGTGAGACTCCAACTCAAAAAAAAAGAAAAATATATAACCTTTATTCCTTAGTGAGAGTGTTCCACATATCTGATAAAGAAAGGCCATTAATTGAAATCCTCTCTATATAGCATGTTTTGCTTGGTTATCAATTTTTATATGATATCAAAAATTTGTTAGTTTTTGTAGTTCAGTAACTGAGAAGTAACACATATATTTTACTACGTGTTGGACACTACTGTGTGTGTCCTCCACCTATAATAACTTATTTTATCCTTATGAAACCTGTACGAAGTGAGCATCTTCATTTGCCACAGTTTATAGATGAAGAAATTGAGGAATAAATAAGTTAACAGAACTATTAAGTCCATAAAACTGGAAATTGGTAGAGCCAAGATTTAAACCTAATCGACCTGATTCCATGGTTCACAAGTTTAACTCTGACACTGTATACCACTGCTGCTGGTTTTTGCTTCATCTATTTTAAGGCTATGTTATCAGGTATACACAAGCTTATGTATGTTATTTGTTATTGTTCCTTTTCTTGTACATCGATCCTTTTCATTTCCCTTATGGCCTTTTGCCTTGAATTCTATTTTGCGTAATATTAATATTACAACACAAGTATCCTTTTGGCTAGCATTTGACTGTCCCCTCTTTAAGCAATCGCTGTTATCCCCCCCCTTTTGGTTTGAACACAATGCAGTGTATTTCTATTTTGACTTGTCATCCTCACTATTTTAACACAGGTATTTATTATTTTTCTTAACAAAGTTGACAGTATGTGTGACTTCGTATGTGATTAACTGTATAATGTTTTAGCAACACGACTCAGTTATTTTTGCTTTCTTCCTGAACACATGGACTTCAATTCACTCTAACTATCCATTAGAATCTTACTTTATTTTATTTTCTATTTTTTTTGTTTCTTCTTTATTTTATTTTAAAGATATGAGGTACAAGTCAGGAGTAGGTATAGGTGAAGTTGGGCCTCCAACTGGTTCTCCCTTCCCTGGGTTTAAGATCAGGCACCCTGAGTGATGTTACATGCCCCAACTTCCTCCCCTGACAGTGTCCCACTACTGCCGATCCCTCTCTTGTAGTATTGTGATAAATGTTCAGGACCCACTTATGAGTGAGAACATGTGGTAATCAGTTCTTTGTTTCTGTGAGAGATCACTGAGTATGAGATACTCTGTATCCATCCAATTTGCTGTGAAATCCATAATTTTGTCCTTCTTTACAGCTGCATAATACTCCATTGTGTATATTTACCACATTTTCTTTATCACTTTGATGGGAAAAAAATATGAAACTAACCCTATTTTATTTTTTCAAAGCATCTAAATTTTATCTATTCAAAGCTCAAGAAAGTTATTTTGATATTTTTTGAAACAATTATATTTATCAACATATTTCTTGAAATCCATATTAAATGTTAGCTTTGCTACCTCTGTTTTCCCCTGTAAGTTACTTTTCTCCTTGATGAAGTACCTCTTTTAATCAGTTTTTGAATTAAGAATATGTCTATGGTAACTTTTGAAAGTTTATGTATGTTTGCATACGTCTTTTTGTGTGTGCTCGCTCTTGAAAAACAGCTGAACACTCAGTTCTAGATTTACGGTTAATATCCCTTAGCGTTTTTGAGACTTGTGCTTTAAATTGTATTGGCCTCTACTGTTTCTGGTGAAAGATATGATGTCAGTCTAATGATTATTCAGTGGTAGATAATCTGTCTTTCCTATGTGGCTGTGTCTCACATTTTCTCCTTATCCTTGATGCTCTAAAGTTTCATTAAAACATACATAGGTATGTAGTTAAAAAAAAATCCTACTTGCTATGCAGATGCACTTTGATTTGACAACTCATATCTTTCTTCAATTTTGAAAATTCTGAAGAAAATACATGAAAAGAAACCTGAAGTCAGAAGACAAAAGTCAAGGTCTGATTCCAGATCTGTACTCTATGCGATCCTGGGAAAAGCACCTAGCTGCTGTAGAGCTCAGAGTTCTCGTCTGCATCCTTGAATTGTAATGACAATCAAATGAGGAAATAGTTGATAATAATAACAGTTAATATTAACCAAGAGCTTTCAGTATTCCAGGCATGTGGTAAGCTATGAATACGCACAAAACATACTTACATACGCCTTCATTTTACTCTCACAACAATAGTATTTTATCGATGAGAAAACTGAGGAGGGAAGTAAAACATCTCCCCCAAAGAAATGTAAAAGCATAATATAAAATAAAAAGTTTCGTACAAAGTTATTAATGTGTTTTATCTTTACCACTCCATTGAGAACTATTTGAGAATAAATACTCTGTCTTTTGCATAACACAGACTTAGCAAATATTTCAGTATGAATGAATGAATGACCTTATATTTCCACATATAGTCTATAACATATAGAAAAATACAAACAAGCAATCTTATGATTTGTTCATAATAAAAAGTGTATCTCTTTCTGACTGCTGCAGGGTTCGGTGGTCTTGGGTATGTTCACATTATTGTGCATGGATCTCCAGAAGTTTCTTCATCTTGTAAAACTGAAATTCCCTACCCATAAAGCATCAACTCTCAATTCCTCTCTCGCGTGCCTTATCCCTGGCAAATGTCTTTCTACTTTCTGCTTCTATGAGTTTGACTACTTTACATACCTCATTATTTGATCGTAGAAAAAAGTACATTAAAGGACGTATACTTTATGATCAGCACATGCAAATCTCACTATCATTCACTGCTCCTACCCCCCCCAACAAAAGCATGAGAGAAAAAGAGATTAAAATTTTTCTGTAGAAATCTGAAACCTAATTTCAAGCTAAAAGCAATACTTTCTTGGGCAATGATAAAAAAAATTTTTGAAACATAAATTCCTGACCTAAAGAAAGGACTTTGTGAGAATTACTGAGCTTTGTCTCTATTTTTGACATTTGTTGCAAAGAGGTTGAAAACAGAAGCATGATGAGAATATTAGGAGCCTTTCCCCCTTGAGGATCATTAAAAAAAGGTAAGTCTAAAAAAAAACAAAAAAAAACCCCCCAAAAACTACAAATTTCTCTTACATTGAGTAAAGGCCAAATTAAATATAAATTGTTTTATTCTCTCTCTTGAATTGTTCCGTTTATATTTTTTGAGGCCAGATGACTTTCCATCATCATAAATATATTTTACTTGCAAACCCCAATTTAAATACCAAAGGGCTTTAAAAAGCCACCAACTGTGGAATAAAAATATATCCAGGTGGCCCAAAGAAGTCGTGAAAAGATTTAAGCTAGGACTCAAAATGCTATCCTTTGGGAGTCCTACATGAGATTAAAATAATATTTTGTACGTTTGGCCGAATTCCTTCAAAGAGGCCTTCTTGATGTCTACCTGTATTACCTTTGGTGCAGACGTGAATGTAAAAATGTAGGTGTGAAGTGGCTATGAGACCTTATGTCTCTGGATCCATAACTGGAAACAACCTTCTCTAGTTTTTCCCTTATTTTATTATTTCTGGCTTAAATAGATTTCAATGAATTTTTTTTTCTTTTTTACTTATACAGTGTGCATTTACTGAATGCCTGTTGTGGCCGGTACCTCTATTAGGTAGGGTTGCAGCACTGTGAATACAAAATTGAATGAGATAACAATGTTACTGTCTTTGTGAAGCTTTAGTCAGCTTATCATTTGATCATCATGTGATTTGGGAGCTCAAACATACAACGTTGAGTGGGATTCCTAGATATGACCTAGGCTTTTCCCCACCTAGAGAAAAAAATTACTCAAGAACAGCCTGGGCAACTTGGCAAGACCTCATCTCAACAATAAATCAAAAAATTAGCAGGGCGTGGTAGAGCACGTCTGTAGTTCGGCAACTTGGAAGGCTGAGGTGGAAGGATCGCCTGAGCCCAGAAAGTCGACTCAGGGGTGGCCATGAGCATGCCACTGCACTCCAGCCTGGGCAACGGAGTAAGACTCCAACTCAAAAAAGAAAAAGAAAAAATTTACTCATATCTTTTCTGAAATATGTGGTTATTTGTCATGCCTAAAGATCTTCAGTGAAGGAATTTCTCCAGCCTTCAAATTGGAGTCAATGTTCTTATATGTAATAAAAACACACATGTAGAATGTATCTTACTCAAACCAAGGTAGGGAGGTGGCTTGTGATAGAGAGTTGCTAAACATGGCTCAGGATATCCAGTCAAATGGAAACTTTTATGTCCAAAATATTGCATAAGCCACACTTATACTAAGTTCTTATTTGTTGCTTATCTGAAATTCCTACTTAACTGTGCAACTGAAGCCATCCTCAAAGTGTTCACAAGAATTCTGGACAAAAATATAGTTACAATTAAGCATTAATCAGGCTGTACTTTGATCCACTTCCTTGTAATCATAAGTCAGTAGATACTAACCATTTGCATTCCTATTGTTTCTATAGATAGGATTTCTGATGTTAGAATCATAAGGCTTTTGTTTAAGAATTGCTGAAGATTTTTTTAGACCCAAAATTTCAGTGCAACAGTTGACACCAACCAATTTGAAGACCACATAGAGGAATGGAATTAGCATGAGAATACAATTTTTTAAAATCTCCCTATCCTGAGATTTCACACTTCACTCTTTTATCAATCAACAATCTCCACACTTTGGCCCACACCAAAATCCTTAGAAAGCAGAGAGCTTTCTACTTAGCTTCCAGACTCCTCTGGGAGGTGGATTTGAGGTTTTCTCTTATCTCCTTTTTGGGCAGCCCAGTGATCAAACTTCTTTCTCTTCTGCAATCTGGTGTCTCAGTGTATTGACTGGCTGTGCACCTTGGGCAATTTACCTGTTAGGGTTACACCCTTTAATTTTATTTGCTAAATCTGACAACTCTGTGTAGTAGGGAAAGAAGGAAGGTCAGGCAAAAAATATTTGATTACTTACTTAATGATATAATGAAATAATTACTTGGAGGTCAAATGCTAGCCAACTTGGTTTATAGCACCATCAGCCATACGTTTCCTTTGGAACTCTCTCTTGGCCAATTCTGTTTGCATAGGGATGGCATTGGTATAAATTGTGCACTATTGGGCCTCACATTTTTATTGTGAATTTTTATGATTAAAACAAATGATTTGTACTCTCTGCTTTTAGGAAAGTCATATATTTTTATAGGGGCTTTTTTGGGAGCTCCTATGTCTCCACGACAGCCCCACTAAGCTGTGAGGCTATGTGATAGCACAAAAGATTCCTCATGGTGCATGACTAGACATGAATTTCTTTTTTTTTTTTTTCATTTGTTACCAACTTTAATTACATGGCATCAAATGCAAAGTGAAACTATTTTTTTCTAATATAGTAAACATAATTTTTTCTATGTGGGAATTTATTTTGCCATCTGGAATACAAAGTTGAAGATATCTATTCAAATGATGTGAATAGCACACATCTTATTAAAGCTATGTGAATAGCCTGTTCTATTTGGAGAGAACAGAAAATACCAGCCTATGAATGACTCCCATCATTGCCTTCCACTAATTAGGTAAAAAGCCTTTCTGAGATTTGTTACAAAATCTTGGCAGATACAGTCTAGAGTCTGATTACATCCCTCAACTGTCAATCAGAAGGACTAACTTGTGATTTTCAAATATATGTTTTAAGAATCCAGTTAAAAATCAGTCCTTTGGCAATTTATTTCTTTTTCTTATGTGACATTTGATACATACAAAAGGTAACATGTAAATTTGAACCCTAATAATAAGATGCCACCCGATACCTGCCACCCAATCTAAGAACTAGAACGTGACCTTAGCCTTTGCAGGGTGTTCTTCTCTCTGTCCCATTCTTCCTTCCCTCCCAAGTGGTAACCTCTATCCTGAATTTTGTGTAGACCTCAGTCTTGCTTTTTAAAAGTAATTTAATCATGTATGTCTGTATTTCTAAGCAATGTATTATTTGGTTTTGTTTGTGAACTATATAAAAATGATACTCTCAGCCAGGCTTGGTGGCTCATGCTTGTAATCCCAGCACTTTGGGAAGTCGAGTTGGGAGGATCACTTGAGCCCAGGAGTTTGAGACCAACCTGGGCCACATAGCAAGATCTTCAGACATGAATTTCTATCCAACCATTTCCTAAGCTACTTAGAAGCAAGGTGAAGCATAGAGAAACCTTCCTAATACCTCTTGGCTTATGTTCTGACTCAGAACTCTGTCTACCAAAAAGTAAAGTAATAGACACATAGAGAATAGAAATAACCATGCAGTGAACTCCATGGCAGTTGGATCAAGGCCTGCTTATCTTACCAACCACAACCCAGCAAAATGCTTTCTAAATATTGTTGGATTATATGAAAATAATTTTATCTCCCAAATGCCTTGTGCTGTCACTCTAGCTCAAAAGCACAAGTTCTAAGATTTTCACAAAAGCTCCAGTTAATTTTTATGAATGTAAAAGAAAAGTCTGGGGAAAAATATATAATATGCATTGCTTATCTTGAGATCTTTCATTATTTCAAAGTAAGAAAATTAGTAATATATTTTATTAATTTCCCGAAGATATAAATATATCAAGTACTTATTTTGTATTATTTCTCTAGATAAAAATATTTGGTTGAAATATAATTTACATGTTGGGTTTCAATACTTCTCAAGATAACACAAAATTCTAAATGAACCTTTAATATTGTTCTTCTCTGTTAAAAAATGCTTGATATTCATTATGGAGTCTATTTCATTGGAATTACCAATCTTAAATGGATTCAATGAGTATTCTATGTCGAAAGTTTTAGGTAATTTATACAACACTGTTACTTTTTTCAATGAAGAAATGAGCACCTAGAAAGATTAAGTAGCTTGTCCCAGATGACATAGCTAGAATTAAAACTTGAACCTGTTTATTTTCATTCTAAATCCTCTACTCTATTCATTGTCTCTCCAAAATATGTAAATATGCCCAGAAATGACAAAGAGCAGAGGTGAAAATCTGACAGTCCCAGTTTTTAGATTAGCATTTAAACAAGCAGTTTAAAAGTTAGCATTCTTTTATTTCTTCTTTTTCACAATTCACATAATGGACTTTAAGGAAGCATTTACTTTCTTATAAAGTGGAAATAGTTCCCTTATTCCTTTGAATTGTCTTGGATGTTGCCTAAATGGCTGTCATGAGGTGATAACAATGCAGATTCTCAATTTGACACGCCGGTAGGTTTACCATCTGAGTTTCCTCTGGAAAGTCTGAGAGTAAAATGTCTAGACTGATTTTCAATCCAGAAGCTCAAACTTCAAGAAACTTGGGATGGTCATAACAGCCTGAGGAGATGGAGCAAGCCCAGCTGGGGCTTGCATAGTCACGCTGTTTCCATCAGATTAAACACCAATTCCAGCTTTTTCTCTCTCCTGCCAGAATAAGAATCAACTTATTCCTCCCATGCTACCTCCTCCCCAAACTTCTTTCTTTTTCCAATTTCTTTCTGGTCCTGTCATGGTTCTAGTTTCAACCAGATTTCTTCTTTTCCTCTCTTGCTGAATTTTTGGCTTAATTTTGGAATCTAACTATTTTTAAAAGTTTCGTTTGCTTTTAACTCTGAATGGGTAAGAAAAGTGGATACTTACTTTTGATCAAATTATTCATGCCATAGACATGTAATAAACACTCATTGCATGTAATACACAAAACAAATGAGAGGTGAAGGTCACTCTATTGCACAGCTTCAATGGGCATCACTTGCATATGGCATTGCTGGAAGTTGGTAGTAAGAGTTTAGGCATCCATTCAGACAGTCTCCATAGCCTAGATACTGTAGTTGGGTTTCTTTCTCCTACTCTTCAAGTAGTAGTAAATCAGGGAGTCCATTGCTATGCCATAGAAGGCAGTAGCATTTTGTATCTGGCGGGACCATATTCATGTACTATTTCAGGATGTTTTTTTTCTCCAGATAATAGTGTTTCCTGGAGTTAAAACATAAAAGAGAACATTCCTAAGTTGCCCTGGTGGCAAAGTAGAGCCTTTATATTTTATGAGGCTGTCCCTGCCCTGGGACCAGCCTGCTATGAAGTGGACATTACCTCTGTCATTAGAGCTATTACTCATCATGTCCAGACTGGCTTAGCAATAAAGAGCAGAACACACAGCATACTGCAGGGACCATAAAGCACACACCTTAGACAAAGGCAGATATAACTGGCGTCCAACCCTGAGTCTGAGGGACTCCTCTGGCAGAGTCTGGGAAACCAAAAATAATCTCTTGGGACATATGCAAATATATACAACGACAGGGACATCCAGGGTTACCAAGAGTTCCAGGGCGATTCCTAAATATCTATTGATTTCACCTACTTCTATTTTCACTAATTCTACAAGCATCTTAGGCACCCATCATCTCCAGACTTTAGTGGTACAATCCGAATGGGTCTTCCTTTCCACCTCCAGTCTTTCCTCCACTTTGAAGAAAAAGGGATCCTTCAAAAAACCAACAGCACACAAGTTTGAGCATGTAACACTCACTGCTCACTGTTCTTTGATGTCTTCCCATTTTAAGGTAAAGCAGACTTCCTAAGAGGTCTTTCTTGGTGGGACTCTTAACTTCAAATTTTCAGCCTCATTTTCCACTGACTCTCCCAAGTTTTATCCTGTCTCAACAAAACAGTCTTCTTTCAGGCCTTACTACTTACCAAACATCCTCTTGACACAGAGTATTAATACAAATAGTTCCTTTTGGTTAGAATGTTCTTCCTCCTAACATTGACTAATCAACTGCTACTCAACTACCAGTTTCAGCTCAAGTTTATCTTCCATGGTCAAGCTTTTCCAAAATTCCCAACTACGTCAAATGCCCAAGTAAAGAGGTTTCTATGCTTCTCCCATTGACAGCACTTATCACAATTATAATTTTACTCCTCTTTATGTAATTATTTGACAAATGTCTACCACCCCTACCAGACTTCAATGTCCATGAGGGTTTTAATGGCATCTTTTGGGGGAACTTTTGTGTCCCAGGTACTCAGAACAGAGCCTGGCACATATGGTCACTTTTTGAATTTGTCGAATAAGTGAGTGGGGCTGTAAGAAGAGGAACCAGCCTGTTTCTACTTGTTTGTTTTAATGGACCCTTGTTGGGCTCTTAATACTTCACAGTCGGAGGTGCTAGGATCCCAGGTTTCTGGGTAAGGAATCAAGCCAACAAGGTGGGAACTCTGTAGAGAAGGGCTCTGTTCACTGTGTGATAGTGACCCCAAACTGATGACAGGAGTAGACAACCTTCCTGCCACAAGAGTTTCTCCACAAACCTCAAATTTGCCAAGATTTCTATGTGCGACCAAACTTACCACAAATAATGAGTAAAAATTATTTTCTTTCACAGACACAAATAGTATCCAACTGAAATTGCTAGTCAGCATAAGCTTATGGTGTTATTATACTATATTGATATTCTTGCAAACTAAAACAAGGATGTGAAAATATCGGATTCATGTGAGACTTCAAGAGGTATTAGACATAACTCTGGGTTTTTATTTATTTTTGCACATAGGATGCTATAATGTTTTTACTGATTTTATTTAGTTATTTGCTATTAGGTTTTTATTTATTTTTTAAAATTTATTTTAAAGATGTGGGGTACAATTCAAGGTTAGGTATACAAATGGTCATCACACAGGTAAAGTTTGGACCTCACTTTGGTCCCCATGTCACACTTCATCTTTATTAAGTGTGTCCCCTCACTCCCTTCCCTGGCAGTTTCTCACTACTGTCAATCCCTTTCTTATAGTATTATGATAATTGTTCAGGGTCTGCTTATAAGTGAGAACAGGTGGTACTCAGTTTTTTGTTTCTGTGATAGATCACTGAGTATTACAAACTCCAAATCCATCCAAGTTGCTGCGAAGTTCATAATTTTGTCCTTCTTTATGACTGCGTGATATTCCATCATATATACAAATGCATATAGTCGTGGTGTACAACATGACATTTTGATATATGCATACACTGTGGAATGGTGAAGTCAAGCTAATTAACATAGCTGGGGTTTTATTTTTGCCTTTGAGAACTGCTAGAAACCTAGGCACTTCTAGTTGGGAACCAGTGTAGCAAATCTCACAAAGTCAGGGCAATAGCACTGATGTAGCAGGGTGACCTTCCTCTCTGTTCTGCTATTGCTGTCTGCCTCTGGTAGGACTGTTCTTTGGAATAATTGGCCATATAGGCTGCAGTGAGCCAATCATTGGAGTAAAAGGCTGTAGGCTGACACAGTGCTTTCAACAGAAGCATCCGGCTGAAGATAAAGCAGACAGTGGACCACGCCTTCACCGAGAAGCCTTTTTCAAAACAATGTCATCACCAAGTTTATCCTTTTTTAAAGTTGTAAACTGGTATTGCAATCTGAAGGCTACATTTAGTAATAATTATAGACACACATGACTGGTTTTTAAAGCCAAAGAAGTATTTAGATAATAGAAAGCACAAAAGGTCAAGTACAGGCCTGCCAAAGCTTGATGGCGATGCATGTATTCAGGGGGTAAAAAAAAAACAACAGCGATTTTCTTTATTTTACTTTGAGACAATATCTTTGAAGTCTTCAATTACCATAAAATAATAGCATATCATCTGCATGGAACATGAAGAAATAATTAAAACCTGACCTTGACTTACATTACAGGAGTTGGATGAAGATAAATGAAATTTTATATGTAAAGGTGCTTGGAGCTATTAGTATGAAGGACACTCTACAAAATCTAAAGAATGCTCACTCTAGATGTTCCTATGAATAAAAATTATACTTAAATCATATGTATGCCTTTCCCATAAAAACCTGAACTAATTCTGGCTGGAAATTGATCAGATTCAAGGCAATCAGGGAAATACTGTTATTGATACTCTCTGAAATCCTGGTGTGACAGGTAGGCATAAAAATCTTGTGCTGACTACAGTGAAAACTGAGACTATGGCTAAGAGATTCACTTAAGGTGAGTCAACAGTAGAATTCCTCTGCTCAGATCCCTTTTGAATTAAGTGAAAAATAGTGCTATTATACTTGTCTCCAGAACAACCTCTAATACCATTCTCCTGCATCATTCTAGCTACACCCACCACTAAATTGCTCTTTAAAACCGCCAAGTTGCAGTCCCGTCTAAAGGTTAATGATGCAGACCCATAATATAACATTCATAAATAGTTTTAGAACAAGAAGTTATAACCAGCAAGCAGAAATAATGTTTACAATATCATTGTAAGTGTGTGCAGCATAAGCAACAAAAGACACCCTTTCATATTTTTTAGTAAGCCCAACCGAGGAAGAACTGTTATGACTCAGAACTGACTTTTCATTTAATTTGATGTTTAGACATTAGCAAGGTTGCCAACACATTTTATGATGAGTTTCGTCTACCTATAGCTTTGGATGGAGTGCCCTGAAATAGCCCTTCCTTAATCTCTGGGCAATGGAAATGGTGACAGTGACAGAAAGGAGAAACCCCTCTCCCTTCAGATCACCAAAGCTTCCAATGCAGCATCGTTGACATCTGGCCAACGGATTGGTAAGCCAGCAAGACATAAACCCAAGGGAGGCTACAGCTCTTAGACCTGTGCCAACTCTCTCTAACCACAGAGTTTCCAATGGTTAGGGGGCACCTGGATGCCACTGCTCTGGAATGTAACATGAGGAGTTACCAGCCTAGTTCAACTCCTCGGAAATATTTTAGGTTGGATTTTCCGAATATTGATGACAGAAAACAATCAGCTAGAGGGCCCTTATTAAAGCATGGTCACTTTTCAAACAGTGTGAAGCTTTAATGGCCAAAATGAAACATATTTTTCTTCTTGGCTTCTACCTGGCAAAAAGATCCCTGATGTTCAGGGGCAAGAGGCCAGATGAATCCCTGGCTTTCTTTTATTTTTTTTTAATTTTTTAATTTTTTTGAGTTGGAGTCTCACTGTTGCCCAGACTGGAGTGCAGTGACCGCTCTTGGCCACCACAACCTTGACCTGCTGGGCTCCGGTGATCCTTCTGCCTCAGCCTTCCAAGTAGCTGGAACTACAGGCACACGCTACCACGCCCAGCTAATTTTTGATTTATTGTAGAGATGAGATATCGCCAAGTTGCCCAGGCGGGTTTCGAACCCGTGGGCTCAGGCAATCCACTCACCTCAGCCTTCCAAAGCACGGGATTACAGGCTGAGCCACCGAGCCCGGCTGCCTGTCTTTCTTAATTTGTACAGGCGCTCCTTATACTGTAGGCGTGAAGATGGAAGGGAACTAAGAAATGGCAAAGTGGCCCTCCCAAAAATTTTTCATGGGAAGTCAACATGTATTCTAGCACAAATGACGAGTGGGAAAAAAAGGTATTATATTTATGATCAGCTAGACTATATTTCCCAGGGCTGAAGCAGCGGTCCTGCCCACATGTGACCTTTTAGGGTGTATTCATAGCGGGGGTTAGTTTAGGAAGGAAACAGAAGCTTACCTGTTCCCCAGTGATTTACATGAATGAATAAACCAAAACAAACCAGCAATTTAAAAAAATAGCCAAAAGCCACATTCACATTTGTCTGGGAATTCATGTTGGGGAATGGCTTTTTTTGGAATTGTAACAATGAAATGGTAACATTTTGATCATTTTAATCATCATTCATAAATCTCGAACAGTTTTGCCAAAGTAAATATATTTGCTTCAGGTTAAAATGTACCAATTTTGTACTTTGAAACACTGTTTTCCTTTTTCAAAAAGCCAGATAATCAACACTCAGGAATTTGAACACAACAAAGTGTACTTTGGGCTTTAGCTCCAAAACTATTTTATGTTTAAAAATGATGGATTTCATTTGCCTGCCGCAGTTAACAAGTGTTAACATATTGCCATATTTGTTTTTTTATTGAAAGAAACAAAATGTGTAGCTGTTGCTGATGCCTGCCCCCACATCACAGTCCTATCCCTCTCCTCCTAAAGAAAGCCACAAAGCCACTGAATGGCCAAAGGGGACAAGCCATGCGCATAGACTCCTGTTGTGCAATAGGGCAGCCAAGTAACCACTATAGTAAGTGTCCACCTTTGACTTTGACCATTTGCTACATGTGTTTGTATCTTTACACAATATCATTATTGTTTTCAGCACTTTAAAAATGTTTACAAGGACACAAAACTGTAAATATCCTTCTACATCTTGCATCATTTTTATCGCAGATTAAAGCAAAGTTGGTGGTTGCCTGTCCAATAACTATTCCCTTTCTACTTCTTATTAACAGAACCCCGGTTGTATTAAGGTGCCCATCCCTTTAGGGAGGACAGCCTATTTTCATGTCAAGGATAAATGCTGATTCATCTATGCCATCATAGTAATCTTATTCCTTTCCTGTGAGTGGACTACACAGGGCCATGTGACATAATACTGGTCAAAGAAATGAGTAGACTCCTACTGGGAGGCTTCTGGGAAAGATTTCTTATTCTTGAAAGTACAGAAAGAAATGGCTTCATCTTCTGCTGGCTGTTGTCATATCGGAATATGAGACCTAGAAATGTCTTGCTGCTTTGAGAAAATTGACCTGAAGACAAGTACGCATAACAGGGATGGCAGAACAGAAATAGTGGAAAACTAGGGAGAGGCTGTATGCACCAGTCTTTAGGCCATATTATCTCAGACTTCTTTTTGGATGAGCAAATGAATGCACTTCTTTTTTTATGCGGCATAATGACTGCATTTTTCTTAACATCTGCTTTTTTCGATGTTGGGAAATACAGATTTTAGCTGCCTGATTTTTCCACTATATAAATATTTATCTATTTCCCTTGTTAATGGATCATTTAAAGATTTTTGTTGTTACTAACAATGTTGCATTAAACATCCCAGCTCATGCCTTCTTATACATAGAATTGTTGGGTTGTATATACAGGGTATACACATCTTCCCCCATGTTAGATATTTCAAAATTGTTCTTCAAATAACTTTAAATAATTTATATTGCAACAGAATATATGAGCATCTTTCTCAACATCATTGCCAATTTTTGGCAGTTTCAGACTTTTAAATTTTGGCTTCATGATGCAATGGTGTCTTCTTGTTGCTTTCATTTGCATTTCCATGTTTATAAGTAAAGCTGAGAAACTTTTAATATATTTTTTAGCCATTGGGATTTCCTTTCTTATTAATTGGTTACTTAAGTCACTTATTCAATTTCCCATGGGATTATTTGCTTCTTCTTAGCTTTTAGAATTATTTAACATTCTGGATGTTAATGCCTTATTGGTTATATGCATTATAAAATATCTTCTCCCAGTGTATTACTTATCTTTTATTTATAGTATTTTTCATGGCACAAGCATTTTATACTTGAAACTAGTCAAATTTATACATTGTTTCATTTATAACTTGTGCTTTTTATATGCTCTTTAAAAATTCTTTTTTAATTCTTTGCTTTTAGTTCATAATGAGAGGGCCCTACATTTTCTTAAAAAGTACAGAGTTGTGCTTTCACATTTAGATTTTTATTATATCTAGTTATGTTTGTTTTGCAACTGTCACTAATAAGCTGGGGATTTCTGAGTTTTTTTTTTTTTTTACTGTCTAAATCAGTTGGATCAGTTAAGGTTAAATCAGAAAACAGAAGCCATGCTAGGTATTCCAGAAAGAAATTTAGCATAAAGAAGTGGTTATACAGGTGTCAAAAAGGACAAAAGAGGGGAAAAAAACGAATTCAAAGATAATAACTTAAGGAAGTATATATTAGCCTTAGTCTGGGAGAACAAAAAGGTAAGAATTAGGGTTGTCAGATTCTGGAAATTCAAAAAAGTCCTTTGTGGGGCTTGTGCTGAGATCTTTAAGAAAGGAGAATCACCACGTTCCTACTGGGACCCCTGAAGGGTATGATGGGGATGGCTCTGGGAACACTGAGAGAAAGTAATAAATTGTGGCTTCTGGGCTGGCTGTTGCTGTGTAAATGAATTGCTCCTGTTAAGGCAATGCTATTAGAAATAAAAGAAAACAAGACTCTCTCCTCCTCCTTCTTTCTACTCTGCCTCTATTGCCTCCTATTGCCAGAACTCAAGGAAAACCAGTTAGCAAAGGAATCTGGAAGATATAAATTCCATTTTCCCAGTCATACCTTTACTGAAATGAGTATAAAATGGGGATTTGAACCTAAAAGACAACATAGGTATACAGCCAACACATACATGCAATGGGACATACAGTCTCATCCACTGGGGTGGGAAAGAAAATGGATGTCCATTAATTTTTTTATTTCAAGAGAGAAAAAGAAATTCAATTTTACTAATATTTAACAAGACTATTTTAGGATTTTTATACTTGTGCCCACACTCAATTCATGTTAGTGTTTTTGAGTTTAAAGATAAACTAAGCACTTTTGCCAAAAGACATACATCCCAAAGTTGACCTTAGATAACAGTTACTGTCAGTAGTATACTACCTAGCAGATTCTGTAAAAAATAATAAGCACAATTAACTTAGCCCTTCAAGATAAGGGTGACATTTTAGCAATAAGTGAGAAAGGAATCAGCTTTTCAATAATAATTTCTTATGTAAAGAGAATCAGGGAGGAGGAAGGAAATGTTTCTATTATTATGCTACTTTGTTGATAAAATTAATACATATTGAGTGCCAGTTTCAACAAATAATAATATTGAAATTACAATATTCTAGTCTAAACATTTTTCAAATGAAAGATTTAGTGCATTTTGAGTCCATTTTCTAAAAATAGACCACTCACTAATCACTTTCCGGGAACAATAGACTGACATAGGAAAAGACGGAACTTTACCAGCTAAATTTCGGCAAAAATTATTCAAAAAAGGTGAATTAGAATAAAAAATTAATCTCAAGGCTTAATAAATGCAACCAAAGTCACACTTCTTCCATTTAAGGCCTATAGACTGTTAGTAATCTTTTTAAAGATACCTGCACACGTATGTTTATTGCAGCATTGTTCACAATAGCAAGGACCTGGAACCAACCATGCTGTCCATCAAAAGTGGACTGGATTAAAAAAATGTGGTACATATACACAACGGAATACTACGCAGCCATAGAAAAGAACAAAATCATGAATTTTGCAGCAACCTGGATGGAACTAGAGTCTATAATACTGAGTGATCTCTTACAGAAACAAAGGTCTGAGTATCACATGTTCTTACTCATATAGTGGACCTTGAACATCTATCATAATACTAAAAGAAAAGGACTGACAGTGGTGGGAAACTATGGGGGGGGTAGGGAGGGGAAGGGAGGTGGGACTAACGGTAGTGAATATCTGTCTGGGGACGGGGAGACACCCCTTATGGACAAGGGTGCCTGAACGATGCATATTTGTAAACCTAACCCTTAACTGTACCCCACAAATTTAAAATTAAAAATTTTAAAAAAGAGGAAAAAAAAAATGAAAGCAGCTATTAGTACCAAATCTAAAATAAGCAGAACTCAAACCAGAGTTTGAGTCTCTATTGCATTAAGAATTAAACTAAGATTTTTTAAAAATGGGAAATATTTTGCTGTCAACAAAAACCATTAAGTAAAAACAAAACAATTTTATGTTGTTACTAATACAATAATAAACTATTTTTACTTTATTTTATTTTTTAATATCTTATGTATCTCATCAAACTGACAAGCTTCTGCAAAGGCAAAGAAACCATCAAGAGCATGGAGACAGTCCAAAGACTGGGAAAAAATATTCGTCAACTGCATATCCAACAAAGGCCTAACATCTAGGATCTACAAGAAACTCAAGCGCACCGAAAAGAAAAACAAACAAACAAACAAATAGCCCCATTACAAAGTGGGCAAAAGATATGAATAGACATTTCTCAAAAGAAGACATATGAACAGCCAACAGATATATGAAAAAATATTCAGTCTCACTAGTCATCAAAGGAATTGCAAATTAAAACCACACTGAGATACCACCTAACTCCAGTCAGGATGGTCATCATCAATAACTCAAAAAACAGCAGATGCTGGAAAGGATGTGGGGAAAAGGGACCACTTCTACACTGTAGTGGGAGTGTAAATTAATACAATCTCTGTGTAAAACAGTTTGGCGATTCCTAAAAGATCTAAAAATTGGCATTCCATATGACCCCGCAATCCTCCTACTGGGGATATACCCGGAGGAACTCAGATCACTCTATGAGAAAGATACCCACACATGCATGTTTATTGCAGCATTGTTCACAATAGTAAAAGCATGGAACCAACCATGCTGCCCATCAAAAGAGGACTGGAAAAAAAATGTGGTACATATACACGATGAAACATTATGCAGCCATAAAGAAAGACAAAATTATGAATTTCACAGCAACTTGGATGGACTTAGGGTCTATAATACTGAGTGATCCATCACAGAAAAAAAGAACTGAGTATCACATGTTCTCACTCATAAACAGACCTTGAACAATTATTGTAATACTATAAGAAAAGGATTGGCAGTAGTGGGAAACTGCCAGGGGGAGTGGCAGGATTGGCAGTAGTGGGAATATTCCTGGGGGAGGAGGGGGCACACCTCATCAACAAGGGTACCTGCATAATGAACATTTGAATATCTAACCCTGAGTTGTACCCCATATCTTTAAAATTAAAAAAAATTAAAAGGTAAAAAATCCCCAAAATCTCATGTAATTTTAAATGCTTTGTAATTACTTATTAATTTATCACTACTTAGATATTATTTGTGAACAAAAATATACCTCAGTGCATCTGTGCTAACAAATCTGATTTTTAGTCTAATGAGGTATATGGTGGAGTGTGCAATAAAAAATAGTCGAAGATATTCATCTAAGCAGTTGTGATGTCATATTGTTTTAACTCCCAAGTCTAAAGTATGTAATATTCTAAGGGACATCCCAAAATATGTTTGAAAGCTTCTCTGTCTTAAAAAGTTATAATATGTGACTTTTTAAGTTTGTCTTTTTAAGTTTTTGTATTTATTGAGACATAATAAATGTACAAATTGTGTGGATATGTGACTATAATAAAGTCATATAATTTATGAAGATCAAATCAGTGTAATTGTGATATCCATTACCTTAAGCATTTGCCTTTTTTTATTCTAGAAACACTCTATTTTCTTCTATCACCAAATACATAATAGATTATTGTAAATGTTGTCATCCTATTTGTTTATCAAACACTAGGTCTTATTACTTTTGCCAAACTGTATTGTACCCATTAGACAACTTCTCTTTATCCCTCCTCTTCTCTATTCTTCCTGGTCTCTAATAATCACCAGTCCACCCTATCTTCATGAGATCCACTTTTTTAGCTCCCACATATATGTGACATCATGCAATATTAGTCTTTCTGTGCTTGACTTATTTTACTTCACAAAAATGACCTCCAGTTCCATTAATATTGCTGCAAATATCAGGATTTCATTCCTTTTTATGACTGAACAATATTCCATTGTGTATGTGTATATCACATTTTCTTTATCCACTCATCTGTTGATGGATATTTAGGTTAATTTCATACCCTTTTTTATCTAATCATACTTTTTCATGATTATCCAGCCTAAGCATAAAAATATCTTCTTCTCCAATTTTTTGAGTCTTCACTTCTGAAGCCTCCCATGCCATGTAAAACTTTGTTAAATAAATTTGTCAAGTGTTCTTCTTGCTAACTTGTCTTTTATCATAGGGATGTCGTCCATGACCCTTACAATGGGTAAGGAAAAGTTTGCCTTTTCATCCATACATAGATTTCAATAACCTCATTTGTGCCATGAAGGGGTTGTCATAGATGATATCAAAGGACACTTTCAAAACTCAAATTTTGATATTATGTAGAAAATTAATTTAGAATTGGGCTTTTCAAACTATTTCATTGAATTTCAGAATTCCAGTGAGCTAACTTTCAGGGATTAGTGACTGGCAGTATTCCCAGGACCTGACATAGGCACATAGAGTTTTCTCCTGGTCCAGCTAAAAAGACACTTGAAAACAAGGTTTCACCATGCTGTGTGTTCCTGGGGGCCCAGAGAGGAACTCACAGGCCTGATCCCTGAGTCTTAATGAATTATTTCATGACATCCTAGTGATGCTATCTAAAGCAGGCAGCATTTAGGCCTGCCCTGTTTATTACAATGTGTGCTTTCTTCTATCTGCTTCATCTACAGACCATTTTCTAGTCAATTTCCCTCTTTCTTCCACCCTGGGACTATCTCTGGCATTGAGGTTTGCACACTTGAAGGGTATAAATGTGGTCTTCTCTCCTGTTTACTCAGACTAAAACTCTTCCGAGGGTTCCTTGAAGGAAGGTAATATGGCCATTTGGGATATGTTTGTTTTGTGTCTGCTCTTCCAGTGGCCGGCACTGCCCCAATCCTGAAATGAGGGTTTGGAATCCACGGCATAAAAAACAGCCCATAAGAATTTCAGAGACTCATAAAGTTTGTAAACTAATGATCTGGGCCTTTCATTTTCTTTGGAAAGGTGGCAACCGAAAGTTTCATAAAGCCAAAAGGAATTTTTAAGACACGAGAAAATGCCTTTATTTAGGCTTTCATTCCTTGAAATGCTAGACAACTTGTCACTCTCCAGTAAAAAAAATAAAAAAGATCTCTGTGTCTTGGATGAAAATGCCTTCAGAGGGGAAAAGACACGACAATCTGATCCATGACAGGGGCAGAATGACATGACCGGGAGGCAGTGGCAGACAGCAACTGCTGTGAAGGGAGACAGATTTGATTGGGGACAGAGCCAAAAAGACAAAAGAGAAACAATTCGCCAGGGAGTGGTTAAAAGTCCTTTCCTGTGCAGTGCAGTGGAAAAAACCAACACACAATATACCAAGCCAGAGGCACCAAGAGCTCAAGACACAGATTTAGATTGAGAAACCTATAAAAGAAATAAAGAAGAGCCAAGCAGAGCCAAACTCTGGGGTAACCTGGGTGACAAATAATAGCCTGATCCTAAATACCTTACCTTGCCACTTTGGTACTTGAAATGTCTACCATTGGTCATCTATTTGGGTGATGACATTATTTCTAGGGTACAAACACTAGACATTACGTAAAAGGGAGGAAGAGAGGGAAACTGTTGACAGAGAAACATGAATTAATTTTTCAGGTTAGTTGATGCTTTGAAAATCCAAAAGTGAAGTCCTGGGAGAACCTAGTACAGGGAGGCATGTTCTACCAGAGCTCCCCAGTCATTTACTGATAAGACATATCACTTCTCAGTCCCTGATAATTTTCCTTTTTACCTTTCTAATCGTTCTCTTTTATACTTTGACTCTTCCTACTAGTATCCATGAATGCAGAAACCTATGTCTTCCTTTCCCTGCATACCCAGTGATGGGCACATTCTTGGACATGTAGTAAGCTCTCAAGAAATATTTGTCAAATGAATGCTGAGTTGGACTTGCAATAGACACAATGGATCATGACAATAGGTTATGATCAGACAAATGACCATGACAATTGAATGAATGAATCAACTAATGAATGAATGAGGCAATGGAAGAATGAGGTAGGAAAAGGACCAAAGATGTATTTGTGTATGTGTGCAAAGATAGGCATCTTCGGCACGCTTAAAAAGGGAAAGTGCCGGGAGCAAGGGAGAGAAGAGAAAGGTGAGGAGTTTGGACAAATAGGAACTTAAAGTCACAACAAAAAGAGGGTTATCAAAAATAAATTTTCCACTGTTACCGAACATTGGCCCTGGGTACAAACCTACGTACTGTGCCCTCATCTGAAGGGGTAAAACAACAAGAAGCTATGACTATGTTTAGAACTACTGAAAGATCCTTGGAATGAGCCATGAGCAGCACCACTCCCATCTTTGGCTTGGGCTTCAACAAAAATATCCCATTTGCTTTGCAAGAAACGTTACAGAACTGGGTGCTTTTAAATGTCTGTTTTTAATTTCCAGAAATAACATGCATTTTGCTCAACTCCATGGTGGTCCTTGTTGAGTAAGTGCAAGTACTGAATGCTAGTGAAACCCTTGGTGGTGCTACTCATGAGTGACTCCAAAGTTCATGTATAGAAAACAGGCAAAAAGAACCCCTGAGAACTTTAAAATTTAGTAACAACTTTATCATTATTTTATTTCTTCAAGAAATGTGAAATTTTCAACATCACTAATCATCAGGGAAATGCAAATCAAAAACACGATTAGATATCCCCTCACTCTAGTTAGAATGGCTATTTTCAAAAAGATAAATGATAACAAGCATTGACAAGAATGTGCAGATAAGAAAACCCTTACACACTGTAGTGGGAATGAAAGTTAGTACACCTATTATAAAAAACAGTACAGAGGTTCTTCAAAAAACTAAAAATAGAACTACCATATGATCCAGTAATCCTGCTACTGGGTATTTATCCAAAGGAAATAAAATCAGTATGTTGAAGAGATCTCTGCACTCCCATGTTTACTGCAGAACTATTCACAATGGCCAAAATATGGAACCAGCCTAGTGTCCATCAACAGATGAGTTGATAAGTATAATGCGGTATATATGTACACAATGGAATACTCTTCAGCTATAAAATAGAATAAAATCCCGTCATTTGCAAAACATGAATGAACCTACAGGACATTATGTTAAGTGAAATAAGTCAGACAGAGAAAGACAAGTACTATATGACCTACTCAAGTGGAAACTAAAAAGGATGATCTCACTGGATAAAATAGGGATTATTAGAAGCTAAGGGGGATGGGGGGAAGGGGGACTGGAACTAGGTTGGTCAATGAATACTACAAAGTTACAGTTAGATAGAAATAAGTTTTCTGGTGTTCTATTGTACAATGTATTGTATATTTCAAAATAACAAGATTATGAAATGTTGAACATTCTCACTCCATAGAAATAATAAATTTTTGAGGTGACAGATTTGCCAGTTACTCTGATTTAATTATTTTACAATGTATACATGTATTGTACCCTAGAAAATTGTATGATTATTATGTGTCAATTAAAAATAAAATAAAATTTTAAAGAAGAAATTAGAAAAAAGATGGGAATAATTTGACTTGCCTGTCTTGCCTCAACAGAAATTGAGTCAGATGAAAGGGTTAGTTAGTATAAATGAGCCTAAATGTTCCCAATATTCTATATTCTATAGCTATAAATTTGTTTAATTCATTGTTGCATTTTCTTGCTTGTTATTTTTGTCTCTCCTCCCTTTCTTTTCTTGTTTAGTTTAGTTTAGTTTTGCACAGCAGAGGTAAGAAAGCTTAGATTACTGAAAGGCAAGATGAATATCCTGCATACACCCACTTGGCCAACCACAATTATTTTGAAGGGGAAGTCTCTGTGTTTCCACCCATACAATGTCATCTTCAGAATTTCATCTTTGCTATTTCTGTGTTTCTTTTTTTTTTTTTTTCTGAGTTGGAGTTTCACTCTGTCACCCAGACTGGAGTGCAGTAGCCGCTCCCGGCCACTGCAGCCTCGACCTGCTGGGCTCCGGACTTCCGCTTCAGCCTTCCAAGCAACCGGAATTACAGGCGCGCGCTACCATGCCTGGCTAATTTTTAATTTATTATAGAGATGCGGTCTCGCCAAGTTGCCCAGGCAGGTCTCAAACCTTCAGGCTCAGGCAATCCACTCACCTCGGCCTCCCAAAGCGCGGGATTACAGGCTGGGCCACTGAGCCCGGCCTGTTTCTGTGTTTCAAAGATAAGCAGTCATCATCTAATTTTAAGTGGCATCATCATCCAGGAATGTTGCCTAACATCTTGTGGAAGAAAAAATTAAGAGTAGAGAAGATGGTATTCATGGATTTGTGAGGGCAAGATGAACAAACGAGGGAAGTCCTGGTTGGTCATTGAATTTTCTGCTGTAATGAAAGTGTTCAGGTGACATCCACTTAAGGGATAAACCCTCTTTTTTCCTGCATTGTCATAACATTTCCCAAAGTTACTAGGAGGCTGTTGTTAACTACTAGACTTTGAAAGGGTCACAGATCTCCAGCTGTGCATATTGTACCCTATATGAAAAGACGTTCAATCTTAGTAGATGAGAGCAGTTTTCCTTTTATGAAGGCTCATAACTGGTTCCAGCATTTCGAAAGGCACTTTCCCAAAACAAGTTCTAGAAAGTAAAACGGGAAGAATGATGTTTCTGTTTATGCACATCTTCGATTATATATTTCTGTACATAGTCTCCCACTTGCGATGATTCAACTTACAATTTTTTTACTTGAAGATGGTGCAAAAGCGATATATATTCAGTACAGTATTTAATGAATTGCATGAGATATTCAACACTTTATTATAAAATAGGCTATGTGTTAGGCTAGTTTGCATAACAGTAGGCTAATGTAAGTTTTCTGAGAATGTTCAAGGTAGTCTAGGCTAAGCTAGGATGTTTGGTAGGTTAGGAGTATTAAATGCATTTTGATTTTTGATATTTTCAGCTCATGATGGGTTTATCAGGATATAGCCCTATTTCAAATAGAGGAACATCTGTAATTAAAAGAAATATAAATTGTAGGTTATGCTAGGTTTGGTGTGTTCCCCAAAGTTCATGAGGTACAAACTTAATCTGCGATGCAACAGTGCTGGGAAGTGGGGCCTAAGAAGAGCTATGCCCTCAAGAACGGATTAATGTTCTCATGGGAGTGGGTTCCTGAGAAAAAGGATGAGTTCAGCCCCTTTCATATTGGGTTTGACACAGAGTGTCTGAGTGAAATTTTGCAAACCAAGTTCAAATCATATTTTCTTCTGTTCAAATCTCATTAAAGCCTTCTGATTTCAACTTGAAATCTAAATGCCTTCTTGAGACCATGACCACTCAGGTCAACAGGATCTGACCTCTGCTATATCTCCAATCTATCTCCAACCACATTCTTCTCTCATTTCTTCTCTTCCTCCCAGAGTTCTCAAGCCCTTCTCTCTCTGCTCCTGGTAGATTTGCTTCCTTGGTATTTCTGGAGCACATCAAGATAGAGTCACATTAAGAACACTGCACTTGGGGTTTCCTGCAATGGACTGCTCTTCGATCAGATGTCTGCATGAATCCCTCTTTTATTTCCTTCAACTCTCTTTTCAAATGTTACCTTATCAGAGAAGTATTCCCTTTTACTCAATTCAAAAGTTGCACAGATCTCTTCTATTACTCTTATTGTCTGTCTCCCTTAGTTTGGTTCATTTGCTTTCTTTTTTTCATTGAATTTATCATCACCTGTGCATAGATTTTTTTATTTGTTTATTTTCTGTCTCCTCTCATTAGAAGAAACAGAATAAATATTATAATACCATGGGATCAGAAACTGAATTTTTTTATTTTTAAAAATTTTTGAAGCCGGGCTCGGTGGGCTCAGCCTGTAATCCCGCGCCTTGGGAGGCTGAGGTGAGTGGATTGCCTGAGCCCGCGGGTTCGAGACCCGCCTGGGCAAGCGAGACCTCATCTCTATAATATATCAAAAAATTAGCTGGGTGTGGTAGTGTGCGCCTGTAGTTCCAGCTACTTGGAAGGCTGAGTGGAATGATCGCCAGAGCCCAGCAGGTCGAGGCTGCAGTGGCCGGGAGCGGCCACTGCACTCCAGTCTGGGTGACAGAGTGAGACTCCAACTCAAAAAAAAAAAAAAATTTTTGAATTATAAAGATGCGGGGTACAATTAAGGTTTTGGCACACAAATGCTCATTATGCAGGTACCCTTGTTGATGATGTATGCTCCCCCTAAACCCTGGCAGATTCCCACTACTGTTCCCACCCCACTCCTGGCAGTTTTCCACTTCTGTCAATCCTTTTCTTCTAGTATTACAATAATTGTTCAAGATCTGCTTATGAGTGAGTACATGTGATACTCATTTCTTTGTTTCTGTGATACATCACTCAGTATTATAGACTCTAAGTCCATCTAGGTTGCTGTGAAGTTCATGATTTTGTTCTTCTTTATGGCTATGTAATATTCCATCATGTATTTAAATGAAGCACATTTTTTTTACCCAGTTCTCTTTTGATGGGCAGCACGGTGGATTCCATGTTCTTGCTATTGTGAACAATGCTGTGATAAACATATGTGTGCAGGTATCTTTTTCATAGAGTGATTTGAGTTCTTCTGGGTATATTCTCAGTAGTGGAATTGCGGGGTCGTATGGAAGGTCAATTTTTTTTTTTTTTGAGTTGGCATCTCACTCTGTCGCCCAGACTGGAGTGCAGTGGCCGCTTCCGGCCACTGCAGCCTCGACCTGCTGGGCTCCGGCGATCCTTCC
>CAUYQG010069651.1:0-24230 GCA_963574415.1 Tarsius wallacei
TTTTTTTTTTTGATTTATTGTAGAGATGAGGTCTCGCCAAGTTGCCCAGGCGGGTCTCGAACCCGCGGGCTCAGGCAATCCACTCACCTCAGCCTCCCAAGGCGTGGGATTACAGGCTGAACCATCAATAAATTTTTATCACAATACCAATGACATTCCTATAGAAAAATTTTAAAAATCTTAAAATTCAAATGGAACCACAAAAGACACCAAGTAGTCAAAATAATCTTGAGTAAAAAGACAAAAGCTAGGGATATTACACTGTCTGACTTCAAAATATACAATACTTCTAGTAACCAAAACAATATTATATTTGCATATAAAGGGACACAGTGATCTATGGAACAGAATAGAAAGACCAAACATAAATCCACACAGCTACAGTCAACTAATATATTTTTTAACAAAGATGCCAAGAACACATTGTGGAAAAAATTTCCTTATAAATGATACTCAGACAATTGGATATCCACACACAGAAAAAAAAAAAACAACAAAACTAGATCTCCATCTTTCAACATGTACAAAAATCAACCAAATTGAATGTAAGAACCCCAAACGTGAAACTACTAAAAGAAAGTATGGGCAGATTCTTCATGACTCTGGACTGCATAAGATTTTTTTTTGTATGAGATCTCAAAAGCACAGGCAACAAAAGCAAAAATAGTCAAATGGAATTACACCTAACTAAAAAGCTTCTGCACTGCTGTGGAAATAACCAGTAAAGTAAAGAGGCAACTTCAGAATAGGAAAAATATATTCACAAACCAGACATCTGAGAAGGGGTTAATATCTAGAATATATAAGTGACTCAAATAACTCAATAGCAGAAAAACAACTAATTTAATTTTAAAATGAATAAAGGTTCCTAATAAACAATTCTTAAAAGAAAACATGCTTACAAATATCTAATAGATATATGAAAAAATGGTCAACATCACTAATCATCAGGGAAGTCAAAATCAGAGCCATGAGAGATCGCCACACTCCAGTCAGCATGACTATTATCAGAAAGATGAAAAATGACAAGTGCTGATGAGACTGTGAAGAAAATAGAATATTTACACTTTTAGTAAGGATATAAATTAATATAGTCATTATGGAAAGCATTATGGAGGTTCTTCAAAAAATCAAAATTACAACTACCATAAGATCCAGCAATCCTATTCATACTGGGTATGTATTAAAGGAAATGGAATCATTATGTCTGAGAAATGTTTGCACAGAGCTGCATGTTTATTGTAGCACTATTCACAACAGCCAAGATATGGAATTGGCCTAAGTGTCAACAGTGGATGAATGGATAAAGAAAATACGGTATACATACACACTGGCGACTATTCAGTCATGAAAGAAGGAAATCCTGTCATTTGTGGCAACATGGATATACCAAGAAGACATATGTTAAGTGAAATAAGCCAGATACGGAAAGACAAATACCTCATGACCTCACTCACATGTGGAATCTAAAAAGGTGATCTCACAGCAGTAAGTAATAGAACAGAGTTTACCAGAGATTGGGGAAACAGTGTCTAGCGGGGAGAAGGGAATAGGGAGAAACTGGTCAAAAGGTGCAAGGTTATAATTAGACAGAAATAACAGGTTCTGGTGTTTTATTTCACAGTAGGGCTGCTATAGTAAACAATGGGGTACTCTATATCACAAGGAAGCTAGGAAGAGAGGTGTTTGAATGTTCCCAACACAAAGAAATGATAAATGTTTTAGGTGATGAATATCCTATCATCCAAATTGGATCATTACACAATGTATATATGCATCAAATCATCACACTGCACCCCATTGTATGTATAATTTTATGTGTCAATTAAAAATAAAAAGCCAAACTCATCTATGCAACATACATCAGAATTTGTTTGCCAGAAATTGGGAAAGAGTGTGTAGCTTGGAAAGAAGAAATTTGACTGGAAAAATGCAGGTAGGAGCATTTTAGGGTGACAGAAATATGATATCTCTTGTTTTGATTGCTGATAACACAGGTATTTTGAGACAGAATTATCATGTGCCAGTTATCAATTCATTTGCAGGAGTCTGGTGAAACAAAGCACTCACACAACAAACCTTCTTGCTCACAAATAAGCAAGGGATAACAGAAGCCTAGGATTCCTGGGGAGCCAGTTCCCCAAGGCTCAGTAAAACTACCCAGGGCAAATGGAGTCTCATCTGCCTATTCCACTGCTGATGAAAACCCTCAGAAACACTCCTCTCTGGGTTTTATAACCTGGGTTATTGGCATTGCTGTGATAAAGTGTGGCAGGATGTCCCGGTCTAGGAGAGACAGAAACAAAGTTCAGGCTGTTCTTGATAGTTCCTTTTTATCTCAGGATGTTGTATTCCCAACACATTCTTCAGTTATTCTGAGAACTACCAGCAAGAACGGAGGGAGAGCTGGGTGAGCAACGTCATCTGGGAATCTGTCTTGTAGGTAGATATAATTGTCAAAAGTCATCAATCTGCACACTCAATGTATATGTATTTTATTGTAAACTATATATAATATTTATTGCACATTAATTATATGTAATACTTATTGTAAATATATTGCACATTATAGTATTTTCTTACACAAGCCATGTCCATTTTTAAAAACTACACATTAATTAAGGGCAAGCTCAAAATCCAGTTACATAAAATGTTCTCCAAATATTTGAACTGCACTGGTCTCTCCCTTTTGTAAACTCCTATCTGTGCCATATATTTTAAAACTCAACAGTTTATTTATTGTCATATTATTAGCATAACTTTTGAGATAATATAATTCATATTTTGTATATATCACATTAAGTTCTACACATAAATTCTATTACAAGATTTATTAAAATATTAAAAGTTGTTGTTAAAAGTAATTTAATACAAAGTGTTTTACATAATTTTTTTTTGTTTTTGAATTGGAGTCTCACTCTGTCACCCAGACTGGAGTGCAGTGGCCGCTCCCGGCTTCTGCAGCCTCGACCTGCTGGTCTCCAGCAATGCTTCCGCCTCAGCCTTCCAAGTAGCCGGAACTACAGGCGTGCGTTACCACACCCAGCTAATTTTTTTGAATTACTGTAGAGATGAGGTCTCGCCAAGTTGCCCAGGCAGGTCTTGAACCCACGACGAGCTCAGGCAATCCACTCACCTCGGCCTCCCAAATCGCGGGATTACAGACTGAGCCACCGAGCCCCGCCTTACATAATTTTTAGAACTTACACTTTATTTTTCATTTTCCCAAATCTTATAGAGATATCTTATAACATTTATAGTTAACTTATATCATTGACCTGAAAACTTCGCTTTCTAAATTTCATCTTGTGGTGCTATCCATGTCTGCATTTGAAGTTAGTTTTTGACAGTGTGATTTTTAGATGTACTTTGGCATTAAACACAATCAATATTTTATTCATGTCGAGCATGTCTATTAAATAAAGGCCCAAAGAATCAGGAGTGATCATACTTGTTACATGCTAAAGTTCTTTATTTGTGCAACAGTAAGCTAATTAGCAGTAATAATCTTTCATTTGACTGGTAAAACTATTTTTCCCAAAGATCCACTGAGCTTATGCTAAAAATGTTTTTTTTTTCTTTTCTATGATTCAGGCCTATTCCCATACATGAGTCAATTAACATAATCAAGGTATAAAGTCTGAAAATATATCACACTGAGGAGGAGGTAGAAAGACAGAAACTATTACCACAGAATAAACACTTTTTGTTGACTAAAATACTTCTACAGGTAAAAAGTGACAAATACATTTTTAAATGTTTCCATTGAAGAGAAAATCAGTAAATCAAAACTACCAAACTTAAAGCCAAGATCAGTCATATTTTAGATAAATGTTCACTAACACATTTACTAATTGTTGAAACATTTCTTTTCATACAATTTTATTTTTCCCAAATTTATCAATCTCTGTGTTTGATATGACATTGTCACAATGTTGCAATTCTGGCATCACAGCAAATGGCATGAGTTTAGTGTCACCAGTTTCTAATATTTAATTCAGCAAAAAGTTAAGGAGTAAGAATGCTTTATGAAGAATTTAATTTTTGCTAAAAACACTAAGCATAAGTTATTTAAACTTTTGTAAAAGATGAAAATTATAAGAAAACAAATTATTAAAATTTGGAAGATTTAACACTAACTGTTGTCATAACTTTCAGTGATTAAAATAACAACCTGCTAATTCCAATTATAGATTACAACTTGGAACCATGCACTGATCTGAGGAAAATGTTGCAGAAGTAAGGTATTCTTGCTAGGTTTCTATCCTGACACTCACCAACGTTTAACAATAAATATCATTGATATGAAATGAAGTAATAAAATCAATTTGGTTTTAAAGCAAAAACTTCATTTAACAATTATATTACTTAAAGTATACTGGTTTTTAAATGTGTTAAAAGGGACCAAACGTAGCATGCAAAAGCATTCTAAAATTATCTTGAGAAAAAGAGAACAAATAAAAGCAAATATGAATAATTCAAAGATAAAGAGTACAATTTTTCAAAATAACTTCTGCTCTTGAGAGTAATGTACATAAGCTTTCATTTTAGAAGAAGAATATAGGGGATAGGTAAAGAGACACAAAATAATGTGTAACTATTAACCAATATAATCTCACTCATCTCAATAAACATCTAAACACCTGCTCTGTGATAGATGCTGGGACAGGTTTTGATAAAGTCAAATAAATGAGGTCCTTGCTCTCAAGGAATTTACATTCATTCTAGCTGGGGTAAGCAATACACTCCAAGGTTTAAAGATGACCATAAAAAGTCATGATAGAAGTATGCGTGAGGATATTTTGGAAATTAAGCTGGGGAAATTCTGTTTTCATTAAGACAATACAGCGATCAAGACATGCACACAGAGGTGATTTTAAAGAACAGTAGGTGTCAGATAAGAAAAGGGAAAATGTATTTCAGATAGAGGGAAGAGCACCATTAAAAATATGGAAGCAGTAGTGTTACGCCTTTGAAAAATTCAAGGGACGGCATATTCTAGGGTGGCGGGCATTTAATAAGCAAGAGTGAGGGATGTGTCAGAGGCAGACACAAATGAGATTATGAAATGCCTTATATTCTATCCCTGTGCATTTGTATTGACATACAAAATGTTTTTTAAATGTTAAGACAAAAAGTGAATTTTTTAAAGAAATATATCTCTGGCAACAATGGGAATGAATGATAGGAAAGGGATCATACTGGGATAAGATAAACCACTGCAAGGTTGTTGCAATAAAGGCAAGAAGAAAAATGACTCCAACTAAATTATAATGGAGGAAAGGAGAGTCAGTTTTAGCAAAAAAATCTCAGAATTGCGGTATATATTTGTGCTTAAGCAGACATAATGAGCACCACTCATTACAGTAAAACAAGAGCAACAGTTATATGTGTTGGATGGTAGGGGCAGAGAAGACTTTGTTTTGTTACACAGAATTTGACATACTTTTGGAAAATATTCAAATGGTCATGCCCAGTAAATTGCTGATCTTTAGTTCTTTTTCAATCCTCTTCATACACACAAACAAATATGTGTCTTTATTCAAATCTCACTACTTTTATGACCTTTTATAAAGTTCTATTTCTTAGGCAGTGTTCTGAGCAGATGAGGGCTCAAATGGGAGAATTCAGACCAAAAAAAAAAAAAAAAAGAAGTGATCTACTACAGTGCTAAACTTGACATGGAAAGTACTCATATTATAGTGTCAGATGCAGAGGATCATGGCAAGACAACACTCTTAATACAACTGCTACAAAAGAGAAACAAATAATCTGTGAAACTTTATCTTTTAAAGACATCGAAGGACTGTGAAATAAATGAGAAACAGATGAACCTAAAATCTGGTGGAGTTTGTCACTTCTAAGCACTGTCTGAAGGTCTGGTTTTGCCCAGGCAAAAAGACTTTATTAAGACAAATAATAATGTTGATTTGACAGTTAGACAGGACTGGTGTGAAAGACTGGAACTATATAGAACACCATATTCATAGTTGATTCTCATCAGAACATTTGCCGACTTCTGGGTGCAAATAGGAAGGCTAGCAAGCTGAGTTGACAAGATGAAGGGAAATCTCCCACAACATAATATCACTGGGAAGATGAAGTTTGTTAGAAAGAAGGAATCTTCTCGCAACAAATTAGTAATAGAAGGAATTTACTTCCACACAACTACAGCCCTAGAAAAAGCTCACAGCTACCATTATACTTAATAGAGAGCAATTAATGACCTCCTTTAAGATCAGGAACAGGCAAGGATGCCTACTATCACTTCTATTCAGTGTGGTGCAGGTCCTTACCAGAGCAATTAAAAAAAGGAAATAAAGAAATAACAAAGCCATCTAAATCAGAAAAGCACAGGTATTATCTCTGCAAATGCCATGATATTATATATATAAAACCCTGAAGACTGCAAATAAAAATTATAAGAACTAATAAACACATTTAACAAAGTTGCAGGACAAAAAAAAATCAACATATAAAAATCAGTAGGATTTCTATGCACTAACATCAAAATATCCAAAAAATTGTTTTAAAAATTACATTTAGAGTAGCATCAGAAATTTCATTCAAAGAAATGAAATTCTCAGCAATAAATATCATCAAGGAAGTGCAGAATTTGTACACTGATAAGTGTGATACATTGCTGAAATAAGGCATAAATAAATGGAACGGTATCTCATGTTCACAGATTGAAAGATTTAGTATTGTAAAATATTATCATACTACCCAAAGATATCTGAAAATTTAATGCAAACTCTATAAAGACCCTAATTACATTTGTCACAGAAATAGAAAAAAAAAAAAAAAGAAAAACTAGAATTCATAGAGAACCACAATAAATAGCCCAAAGAGTCTTGGGAAAGAAGGAAAAAGCTAGAGGCTCCACACTTCCAGATTTAAAAGTATATCACAAAACTACATTAAGTAAAGCAATATGGTACTGGCAAAAGACAAACATATAGACAAATGTAATGTATTAAAGAACCCAAAAATAAACCCATGCATAGTGTGATCTACTGATCTTGTGGTCAAAAAGTTTGCCAACAACACACTATAGGTAAAGAATAGTCTCTTCAATAAAAGTTTTTGTAAAACTAGACACACACACACACACACACACACACACATACACACACACACACGCACACACACACCTTGAATCCTTATTATATATAATACCCAATACGGTAAAACTCCTAAAATAAAAACATAAAGGAAAACTTCCAGACATTGTTGGTGGCAGTGATCACATAGCTATGACACCAAGAACACAGGCAACAGAATCAAAAGTAGAAAAGTGGGACTATATCAAACTAAAAAAAATTTGCACAGCAAAGGAAACAATAAACAACATAAAAAGACTACCTATGGAATGGGAAAAAAATTTTGCAAAGCATATATATTGAATTATGGGCTAATATCCAGAATACATAAGAAACTCCTACAACCTAATAACAGCCAAAAAAAAAAAAAAACACCCTCAAATAACTAAATTAAACAAGAGACAAAGGATTCAAATAGCTATCTCTTCAAGAAAGAAAACGGCCAACATATATGAAAAAATATTTGATGTCACTAATCATCAGGGAAATGCAAATCAAAACTACAATAAAACACTCATGTAAATGTTAGAGTGGGAATATATATATACTTTTAATATTTGTATGTATAAAAAGATAACTAGTGATAGTGAGGATATAGAAAGATTAGAAACCTTGTACACTGTTGCTGGGTAGGTAAAATTGTGCAGTCACTATGAAAAACAGTTTGGAGATGCTTCAAAAAATTAAAAATATCGTACTGTATGAGCAAGCAATCCCACTTCTGGATATTTATTCAAAATAATCAGGACGTGGAACAGATACTTGCACCATTATGTTATATTACAGCATAATTTACAGTAGCCAATATGTAGAAACAATGTATCCATGAATAGATAAATGAATAAAGAAAATGTAGTTAAAAAAAAAAAGAAAAGAAAATGTTGTATATACCTACAATGAAACATTATTCAGCCTTAAAAAAAAGAGAAAGAAAATCCTGCCAGATGCCACCACATAGGAGAATCTGGAGTGCATTATTCTAAGTGAAGTAAGTCAGTTACAGGAAGACAATGTGTATACTATGAGTATATGATCTCACAGATGAAATCTAAAATAATCAAATTCACAGAAGCAGAGAGTAGACTGGTGGCTGCCAGGGGATAGAGGAGGGGGATATGGAACCAACGTGTGTAAAGTTTCAGTTATGAAGAATGGATAAGTTCTAGAGTACTGTTGTGCAAAACTGTGCCTATAGATAAAGATAGTATGCTTAAAAATAGGTTAAGAGTGTAGATTGCATATTAAGTTTTCTTCCTACAATTAAAAAAAAAAAGCAGGCTGGGTGTAGTAGCTCATGCCTGTAATCCCCGCACTTTGGAAGTTCGAGGCGGGAGGACTACTTGAGACCAGAAGCTCAAGACCAGCCTGGGCAACATGGCAACACCTCATCTCTACAAAAAATCAAAAACTTAGCCAGGTATGGTGATGAGTGCCTGTCATCTCGACTACTCTGGAGGCTGTAGCAGAACAATCGTCTGAGCCCAGGAGGTTGAGGGTGCTGTCAGCAGTGATTAATCCACTGCACCCAAGTTTGGGTGACATATCCTGTCTAAAATGAATGAGTGAATGAATAAGAATGAAGTATGCCGTAAAAATAAATTTTTCCTTAATGACTGTTACCACACTTGGAAACTGTATGGGGCAGAGGGATAAAACGCTAAGCATAGAACGAAGGGCAGAACTTACCCTTCTGCAATTTCCCAAGTCTGAGGTATGAGGAACCTGCAGTGATCACAGCTGAAAATACCAGGAGAGTCACCCAGAGGAATGAGGTGGACTGGGTCTCACTGTGATTAAACTGAAGAGAGCAGATTCTTAGGCTATTTGCCAAACAGGACAAAGGAGAATACCCTTTGGCAGAAGATATCATTCCCAGCTTCCATAATCTTTGTCTGGTAATGTAAGAATAATAATAAAAAAAGTATGACATATGTGAAGAGTTAGAAAAAATATGACCAAAAATCAAAGGAAAGGTTAAAAAAGAAAAAGCAAATTTATACATAAACAGAAATTGGAGTTAACAGAAAGAGATTTTAAAAATATGTGTGTTCGATATTTCCTAAAATAAAGGAAAATATGAAGAAAAAACAATAAAAGTACGCTGGGCACAGTGGCTTATGTCTGTAATCCTAGCACTTTGGGAAGCAGAGAGTAGAGGATTGCCTGACTCCATGGGTTCAAGACTAGCCTGGACAACTTGGCAAACCCTCATCTCTACAGTAAATCAAACAATTAGCTGGGTGTAATGGCATGCATCTGTGGTTCCAGCTACTTAGAAGACTGAAGGGGAAGTATCACCTAAGCCCAGCAAGGGTGAGCATGCCACTGCACTCCAGCCTGGGTGGCAGAGGGAGATTCTGACTCAAAAAAAAAAAAAAAAATTGTCAAGAGAGAGTTGAAATAGATAAGAGCGCCAAATGGGCATTTTAGAACTGTAAAATATGATTAAGTACTTGAGAAATTTAACTGCAGGATACATAAATATAAAGGCAATACAATGCAAGAATATATACGCAGGAGCACTAAGATGAAAACAATAGAAAAAAGAACAATATAAATTCTAATCTATAGAGACAGAAGACAGAATAATGGTTAGCTCTGGAGGCACGCTGACAGGAAATTGACGGAAGGACCTGGTGTTTTGCTGAAAATGTTCCACATTTCAGCCTTGGTGGTGATTCCATATGTTTAGCCATATATGAGATTAAGGGGTTATTACGTTTACATCTTTTTGTAGTTCATGTATTTATAGGTGTATTTTTTTTGGTGAATATTTATTGTTTTACACATGCATGTTCACTTTTCACTATAGAAGCACCGACAATTAGGTTTGTGAACTCGTCATCCTATAAAAAGTGCTCCATACCTCATTGCTGAATATCTCCATGGTCCCCTTCGAAGTACTTCCCTTGGAAAGCTATACACCAAAGCCAGGGTCTAGTCTACCCATCAAATCAATTTTGGAACTCTTTTTTTGAAAGAGCTATCATCATTATTTGTTGAGGTCTGACAATTAAGTTCGCGAACTTGTCACTATACAAATAGCTGTATAGGAACGTATAGTAAATCACCTGATATGGGACCCCAATGAATTTTTTCTTTTCCTGAAGAAAAGGAAACATTTAAGGGAAGACATTTGATGACATTCAGGACAAAGGATAATACAACAATGGCTCTGATGACCATTCCAGAAGAAGAGTTCCAAAATTGACAGGTAGACTAGATGCTGGTGTCAGTGCATAGCTTCCCAAGGGGAGTTCTTCAAAGGTGACCATAGTGATATTCAGCAATGAGGTATGCAGCACTTTTTCTAGGATGATGAGTTCACAAACTTAATTGTCATTCCTCGCATGTATTACAGTTTTATAGAGTGCAAAAAACGTATTTTAAGTAGAATTTCTTTATAACACTAATGTTGATAGGCAAGACTGATTCAATCACAGGATTCTTAAATATCTCTCTTGTTATAATTGTGGTATAGGGAAAATCATTAATAGGTTTAAATTCAATGTGGGGAAAGGTAAATGATGGAATCAAATAAAAGATACAATAATTTGCTTAACTATTACAGATGCAATAATTTGGAGGCAAGAAGAGAAAGGCTTATTGATTAAGGACACAAATTTACTCTGCCTGCATGACTTTGAAATTTACTTTTAATCAGAAATAACTCAGACATAGTCTTTTTCCAAAGCTTTTTAGTTGTATGTTAATAAATTGTCCTATAGAGTACATATCTGTATGGTGCTTCCTTGTATTTAACTGATACTTCATAGCACACCATTTGAGTCACTCATTTTAAAATATATAGAAAAATGTGGGTACATAAAGTCTTTCACTGTCACTCTGGATCTCTCAGTAAACCCCCTCAGCCTGCAGTGCTACAGAGAATGAGGTGACAGGTTCAGTCTGTCAGCACCATCTGATACTCAGGGAGGAAGCCAACTTCTGAGAATGACAAAACGGAGGGTTTGAAATGTGATAGGCCATTTTATAATGCGACTTCATGACTGACTGTGACAAGTACTTTTATGTCACTTTCTGACATACTTTAAAAGAACAATTGTTGGAAATGCTAATAATTCAGTTCAGTTGAGAGTGTTTCTTTTCAAGGAAGTACTACAAACACTTGATCAGACACACAAAATAGGGGTTATTTATTATTATGAAGGGGTTATTTGGAAAGATAATCAAATTTGCATTAAATAACCGTTTTTCATATTATGGAAAAGAGAGGTAAAATAATTAACTAAATATATAAGAGAACCCAAAAAGTAAGTAAATTTAAAAATATTCAAAGATGGAGTAGATAAATTATTGTTTCTTTTTTGTGCATGTTATTATTCTATGATCCTGTAGCAAACTACTTTTGGATTTAGATATAGAGTAGATGACTGGTCATACAATGGTGATTTGTGTTTGAAAGAGGGTACATTATAAATGCACACACTTCATATACTGTCATTAATCACCTTACGTTAGGTCCGAATACTTGCATTGTAGTTTTTGAGATGGGAGCACAGCTTTATTTTGTACCTGGTAATCTGTATCTCCCTAATTCCTGCCTTTTTAACAGTCTATCTTTCTTCAGCAAGATGATAATTTCGAGTTACTTCTGATTCTGGAGGCTTAGGTAAAAGTTGAATAAAGGAACATGAGGCCAGGAAACACAGGATAAAATTTTAATTAGGGGTAGCTAAGACATCTGTGCTTGTTTTTTGATTAGGTTGGGATCTTATGGCAAAATTCGTTCTTCAACATTTGAATATGATGTCAAAATACCTTGTAAATGAGTTGGAGAATCTCTAAGTTCCTGTTTGTCCTACAGTTCCCTTCTGAGAACAGAGAATATAGGCAATCTGTTATACATTATTGCACATGTTTTATATCTTCTGAGTACTGTCATGGTCACAACATGTTGGTCTAGACATTGCTCCTAAAAATTAAAGGCATTCCATTATGTCTAAGTTATTTTGTCTAGAAAAATCAGTCCCTTAGAACTATCATGTATTGGGTGGCATGTCAGTTAGTATATGTTCAAGGGTAAGTAACAGAAAACTGGCTGAAGGTGCCTCAAACACCAAGGGAATATACCGTTTGCTTAATCAGATGTCTGGAAGTAGATGCTTCAACTCAAGAATGACATTGAGGATACATCCACATCTATCATTACACACCACCCTCCTCAGCATAGTGACTTTAGATCACAGGCTGGAACCTCATTTCTAAGATGACTATCACAATTTCAGTCATGTGCTCCCAAGACAGGAGGAGATGCAAAATAAGAGGAAATAGGAGCAAACGTGTACTCCTCCTGACATTCTCCCTTTTTATTAGGAAATAAAACTTTTCCCAGAAGCTAATGGGCAAATCCTAATTTCTAAATGGCAATCAATTTCAAAGAGAATCATATATACAAGACGGTCCCAGAACAATCATGAGTGATCACCAAAGCTGACCATTGTTGCCAACAACAATAACAAAAAAATAGAGCTTCTGTTAGCAAGAAATATGAATTATTGCTATCAAGTAGAAAGCCAAAGATGTCATCTGCCACAATTATTATGCAATCAAATCAATCCATTGGTTTTTTTTCTTTTTTCATTTAAACATATAGATAAGTAGATCATGCAGTGAAAGGCATAGTTAAGAAGCCCTGAAAGTAGAAATAGCAATGGATAAGGGAAGAAAGAGTCATGAGTATGGGTTACTCGATCAAAAAGCAATACATGTCAGATTCAAACACAGCAACAAAATTACTAGCTTACCATATCTACTGTTTGGGTCATTAGAGTTCCTTATGGGTCACTGGAGCTACTTTTAAATTTCGAATGGTGGTAAATGATTTTCCAGTTCTTTTTGATATCCTTACCTTTTGATACAGTGTTGATTATCTTTTTTCCTGATTTCTCTTAAAATCACCACCACCACCTGAGTGACATGAAAATGCCTGTTCCTTTTGAAAATGAAAACAGAAATATAGAGACATAATAGGGTTTAAGACTACATACCTGACACAAATCCTTCATCCAGTGAATATTTTGTTGACTCCTCACTATATGTCTGGTATTATACTTGGCTCTGGTGATAAAGGGTAAACAAGATAGTCTTTGCATGCACAGCCGTTCATCCAACTGCAAGGTAAAGATAATACACAGGAACATATATATACATATATGTGATATATATACACAAATATGTATATATATAATATATATGTATGTATGATATTCTTTTGGTAGGTGTAATGTTGGTGATGACAAGGATGATGAGCATTATTATGTGTTGAGAAACATTATAAACAAATCTTGGTTATTATTACATTTAATCACCATTTTATCATAGATATACTGTGTTCCATTTTTACAAAACAGAAAATGATGTATTGATAATTTTTTAAAAATAAATAAGCAGGGCAAGGGAACGCTCACTAAATGCTCAGATAGCCATTGATGTATAATTGTGTGAAATTTAAAAAGCACTGAAAGGAATATAAGATTTGGAGAAATGTACTATGCAGAGAGAAAAACAAGACTAAAAACTATGAGGGGGCCCCAAAAAACAGAATTTATTTTCAAAAAATTGTGTATTTATTCTTACATGTTTAAACTTCAGTCACTTTCCAAGTACTCTCTGTTTGATGCAATACACCTATCGAGATACTTTTCCCCCTGCTCAAAACAGTTTTTGAACTCATCAATTTTGATGGCTTTTAATGCTTCTATCATTTTTTGCTTCACTTCTTCCACATCAGTGAAATATTTCCCTTTGAGGATTTTTTCATGTGGGAAATAAACAAAACAAAGTCGCGCAGGTTGAGATGGGATGAATAGGGAGGGTGAGGCATAGGGTTCATGCAATTTTTGGTCAAAAACTGCTGAACTCTCAGCACGGTGTGGGCAGTTGCACTTGCAAATCACCCATCACAAAATGGGCAAACGCATTGAAGGAAACTCCAAAAAAAAAAAAAAAAAAATCACTGAAGTGGAATGGAACCTCTCACAACAATGCAACCTGATGCACTGATGCCAGTGGGTTCCTAGAACACTTACCTAGCAAGGAATCTTGCTCTACAAGACATTCACCTCTAAAAGATAATTTGGGATTTTTTTAGGGGAGGTCTCCTTGTATACTTCTGCAGTGAGATTGGCATTTTGAAGAGTAGTTAAGAGAGCAAATTGGCTAAAGTCTGGGAAACAAAAGGAGGAATGTAAGAAAATAGGTCCCAGAGTTATGCAGTGATAGATTGTGCAAAACTTGTTTAGACCATGGTAAGAGATTTAATGTTACACTGAGATCAGGGAAAAGCCATCAGTCTGTTTAAAATAGGGACTAATGTAAAGATACTAAACTGGAAGCAAGACAACAAGTTAGACATTATTATAGTGCTAGCAATTGATGGTGTGATTAAGATGGTAACAGAAAAAAGTGTATAGAAACAATCAAACTCAGGATGCATATTGAAAACAGTCTCAAAAGTACTTGTTGATAGATTGACTATGGGGCTGAAAAGAAAGGAATTAAAGATAAGGCTTAGTTTGGGGCACTTGGGGCAGGGAAACTTGTGAAAAGTGTCCTGTTTTACCGATCCGAGAATACTAGGGAGAACCAGTTTTAACTTCCTTTTCTATTTTGTTTGGTGGGTCATACAATGGCTACACTTGATAATCCTTTCTGAGATATCTATTAGGCATCTAAATAATGACAAGCAGACAAAAAACAAACTAAGATATTTTCTTTCTAGACTAGAATTAAGATGATTACAATTCCTGTTTTTCTCTTTCATGATAATATCATTCATTTTTATTCATTCATTCATTTACTCCTTCAAGAAAATATGTATCAAGATTCATTTTAGACTCTGCATAATGGTTTCAGATATTTCTAGCCCTTTCTTTTCAATGGAGCTTCATTTCACTAACCATTTATAGTGGACATTTATTAAGATAATTTATTCAAGATATGTCAAGCTAGATTTGTTTATCTTAATTTAGATACTCTCGCCTGTCCATCAGCCGGTTTTATCAGTGGCCCTGTTGAATTTTACTCAAGCCTTGTAATGCTAGAAAACAGCAAAGGGTAAGAAGTCCTCTCATTATTTTGTGTTCCAGGAAATGGCTTAATGAAAGAAAAAAAAAAAAAGCTGTTTCTCAATGAATTAGATGAGACTCACAGACACCCTCTTTGTATATCTATTATAACACCAGACATGGGCATTTAAAATTCCCATTGTTGGCTTCATAAATGATTAGCTGAACTATTTTTGTCCCCACTGATCAATCAGGACAAAATGCTTATTAAGAGAAGTTTGATAAGATTCTTTTTCCTCAGGTCCCTGAACTTTGCCCTACCTTCAGCATGAGCCAGTGGACACTCTCCAAGAAAAGGCTGGACATAGGCCAAAACATTCTCTGATCTATTATCCAATCATTTGAGAAAAATATGGATAGAATTGTGATAGTGTATACAAATTATAATTTAGAAAATAATACATGAAAGATAGCTCTAATAGTTTAGACTAAAGTCAGGGCATCTACTAACCAATAAACAGATCCAAATTCATGAAATAAATTGTTCGAAAGTATTATTGCAACAGAGAGGAAGGGATTATCCTGTAGCTCCATGTCCTCAATGAATCCAATCTCCCTCTAGTCAGCACATGTACTTCTGGTTGGTTTGGTATAGTTGGGCTTTACTTCTGGGAACTACATATGTTTTCCTTAAAATCTCTCACTCCCCAACTCTCAATCCATGTGTTTGCATTGTGGGAAGAAGGATATTTGACTGTATCCACAGTTCTGAGCAGGTTCACGACTGAAAGTTGACCCATTTAGACATTTTATATGAGAGCATGGGCAATTGGTTGTCATTAGACCATCCAGAGCTAGACAGACCAAAAAAATTTCTGGAAAGGCATGGATGTTCTTAGAAAATATCAGGCTCCTGTTATAAATGTATATTTTAAGGGATTAGGTTATAGGCTGAAGCTACTGGAAACTAAACATAAAATATCAAGCAAAGACCTGCCTGAGAATGGAGCATAGAGGAATTAACATGGAGACAGAAAGCACTGTGGCACAATATTTTTTTTAACTAATTGAATTCAGCTACACTTAAAACCAATTCTGCTTTTTAGATTTTCTAAATGGGTTAGAATGGGGATTTTGTCACTTGCAAGTACAATCTTCCCTTCTGCTTTGTAGCAGGTTATAAAATCAGTCTAAGATGTAATTTCTGTTGAACAAATGAAGTTAAGTAAACTGCATAATCTTGCTATGCTAAAGTTTCCTTTTATGTATAATGTGGATAATCATAGTATTAATATCCCAAGGTTGATGTAAGGGAACAATATGCCCTTTTTATCAATAACTTACACAAAGACAGAATAAAATATGACAATGCTAACTATTATTATCATGTACATGTTTTAACTGTTACCATAAAGGAAACAACTTGGTTTCTGGAAGTTACTTTGCATATGCCTGCCTCCATAGCTTTATTATGGTTTACCTAACAGCATTATTTCATGTAACAAATATTTTATATGCTATTATGGGTTGAGTGTAGCACATTATCAAGCATAAAAATATAAGAATATGTCATTCTTGTTCTCGTAATGTTTAAAGTAAGTTGAAATGCATTATGAAATCTATTGAATAGTATTTATCTAAGTGTGTGCGTAGATGTCAGCAAATCAATGTCAAGAAAAGGGAATAATAAAATAATAGAAAATGAAAGTGAAGCAGAGGAAAACTGTCAACTAGGCAACTATGAATGAGGAAGCAGAGGGACCCAGGTTTCTTTGGATTATTTCTGATTTTCTCTATTCTGTTTGTGCAACCAATAGCATACCTTTGTTAAATATTTATGAAATAAATTTGTTAACAGTATATCCTAACAATTATGAAGACCAGAACCTACTTCCATGTTGCATAGAAGAAGGAAGCCAACTGTGAGGGATTTGTGATCATACAAACATAATACCGTGGTAATAAAAATATAATTTATATTTGTGATACAACAAAAATAAACTGCCCATTTGCTGTAACTCCCATCACCGTGGCATTATACCTAATGAGCTCTATATTATAAAATGATAAAAGTGTGTCCTTCTTTTACACATATTTGCAGTTCTTTAAATTACTCTAAGAGTTAGACATCTCAGGACTGTATATGCCATGGAAGAGTGGAAAGAACCTGAACAATTTGCCAACAGAAGCTGAATCTCCAACTGCAAACTCTAGTCCCACACATAAAGATCCCGAGTTCACACTTGCCAGTGTCTCTTTCTGAAATACTCTCCCTTGGATACTTGGAATTTTCCTTTTTTCTCTTAAAATATTTTCTCCTCAGGAATAATTTTCATCATTATCCTATTAAAAATGACACCACTTGGCAATACCTAACCCTTCATTTCACGTTACTTTCTTCTAGAGCCATTATCATAACCTCTTTACGGATTTAGTTTCTGTCCCTCCTAATATGTAAGATTGTAAGATGCTTGGAAAGAGAGACTTGGATTGTGTGTGTGTGTGTGTGTGTGTGTGTGTGTGTGTGTTACTAACACCACAGTTTACGATTATGAGGTCTGACAATTATGGTCACAAATTCATCCTAGAAAAAGGGCTTCAACCATTGCTGAATATCACTATTGTCACTTTTGAAGTACTCCCCTTGGAAAGCTGTGCATTAATGCCAGCGCCCAGTACACCCACCAAAGCAATTTTGGAACTCTTCTTCTGGAATGGTTATCAGAGTTTTGGTCATATTACTCTTGATGTCCTGAGTCTCATCAAATTGTCTTCCTTTCAATATTTCCTTTAGCTTAGGGTAAGAAAAAAAATTCATTTGTGGCCAAATCAAGTGAGTAGGGAGGGTGGTCCAATACAATTATTGTTTACTGGCTAAAAACTCTCTCACAGGCAGTGCTGTTTGAGCTGGTGCTTTGTCATGATGCAAGAGCCAATAGTCATTGGCAAAAAGGTAGGGTCATTTTCATCTAACTTTTTTAGATGTAGCCTTTTCAGTATTTTCAAAAAGTGCTGTTTGTCCAGTTGGTGCAAATTCATAATTAACAATCACTCTGATATCAAAATTTTAACAACGTTGTTTGGATTCTTGATTTGGATTGACAAATTTTTGGTTGTGAAGAATTGTCTGACCTCCATTGTGCACTTTGACACTTTGTTTCGGGGTCGTCTTGGTACACGCATGTTTTATTACCAATGATAACATGGTCCAAAACATCATCTAGCCTCTCCAAAAAGTCTTGGCAAACTTTGTCTCTCCTTTACTTTTGTTCATTGTCAAGCTCTTTGGGGGCCATTTTTATGCACACCTTTCTCATGTCAAAATTTTCAGTTAAGATTTCCATAACTGTTTATTGATGTTTATTTGGTCTGTTATGCTTCTCTCAGTCAGCCGATGAGTGTGATGCACAAGTCAACAAATTTTTACAATGTTATTGTCAGTCCTGCTCACGCTACTGGCTGTTCTGACTTCTCTTCATCAGTGACACTTTCTCTTCCTCAGAAAAACTTTTAATACATTTGTACACTGCTGTTTTCTTTATGGCATTATCGCCATAAACTTGGGTTAACATGTCCCTGACTTCACTTCCATTTTTGCCCAGTTTAACAAGAAACTTAATGTTTGCTTATGTTGTAATTCAAGCTCCGACATTCTCATGATGGCACACAAAAACATGCAATAATAATGAACGTCACTCAGCAATGCACTGCCACATGTCAACACAAACATAGCTGTGCGACATTGATACACCAAGGTTATGAAATCTTAGTTGTCTGTACCGTGCTGCCAACATAAGTGCGCAGTGACAAGTTTGTGATCTTGTCAGGATCCATATGTGGGCAACATAGTAGACACCGAAAAATATTTACTAAGTGAATGAATAAAAATGAAGTAAAATAAACTTTTTTTAAAAAAACTTTTTATCTTGAGAAAGTTGTGGATTCACATACAGTTGTAAAAAATACTTTTTCAAAAAAGTTTTTAAGTAAAACAGCAGAAAATCTACCTATTTTTTCCATTATGGAAGGTAGTCATTTTATGTAATCAATTATTATCTCTCTTTTTCTAAACTACTTGAAAAACAACATTACTCCACCAGTCAGTCAAGCTGAATCTATCATTTCACTTTTTTAATTTTAATTTTTTCTTTTTTGAGTTGGAGTCTTACTTTTTCACCTAGGCTGGAATGCAATGGCATGCTGACAGCCACCACAACCTTGACCTGCTGGGCTCAGGTGATCATTCTGTCTTAGCCTTTCAAACAACTGGAACTATAGGCACGTAACACCATGCCCAGTTAATTTTTGATTTTTTTGTGGAGACAAGGTCTCGTCAAGTTGTTCAGACTGGTCTTGAACCCATGGGCTCAGGCAATCCTCTTTCCTCGACCTCCCAAAGTTCTGGAATTATAGGTGTGAGCTACCTCGCCCAGCCTCATTTTTTTTTCTTATATCACATTCTATACCCTTCACATGATTGCTCAGTCATATCAGTGTAACAAAATTATATGAAATACAAATTATAGCACAGATGATAAGAAGAAAAATAAAAGCTTTATTCTAATCTTGCATTTTTACTTGGGCATAGTTTGCAAAGACAGGAAGAAAATCATGACTACTATTATAAACCTATGATGTCAGTTTATTTTCAGATTTGTCTAAGTATATGAATATCATAGGCATTTTAGTATAATACAAGAAAGAGAAAAATAAATAGAATTATAGAGACAGAAAATACATAGTATTTTTTTGGTCAAAATTCTTAAAAATATGAATTATAAGGATATAATATGTTTAAAGTAAAACTACCACCTCATGATTCAATTTTTTTTTCTGGGATCATTCATTCATTTATTCGTCAAACATTCATTCAACGTATATATACTGAGCACTTAGAAATATGCCAGGCACTAATGAGAGGGGTTGAATGGTTCAGAGAACAAAACAAAGATTTTGTTTTCATGAATCCTAAATTCTAACTGAAGAATATAGACATACACACACGTGTGGATCTACACACACAGACACATCCATAAAGAATGTAATCTAGTGTTGATAAGTCTGTGCAGGAAAATTAGAGAAGAGAGTAGAGACAGGCGGGGCAGTGGGGAGTGGACAGTTATAATTTTAAATAGTGAAAAAGAATGGCTAGAGAAAGCCTCCTTTGAGGTGGCTTTTGTTTAAAGACCTGGAGGAAGTCATCAGTGAATCACACTCAGTCCCTGGGAAAAGTTGGCCAGGCAGTAGGAATAGAAAGAACAATGAACATGAAGCAGTCATGCACCTATGTTTGAAAGAGCAGAGGGAGAGAGATGTGGGCAGAGAAGTGGTGCTTTGGTCAGAGAGGAAATAGGGATTGAATAAGTTAGGGTTCAGCAGACCAGTGTGACACACCGTTGGCTTTTCCCCCCAATGTGGTAAAAGGGATCTGTGTATTTTAATCAGGAGAGTGTCCTGCCTTTGTATTTCTCCGGGTCACTCCAGCTGCCAACAGAGGAGCAAGGACCAAAGCAAGGAGACCAGACCAGGTAGGAGTTTGAAACTGCAAGCTACTCTCAACCTGTCAATCTGAAAGAACTGAGACAAGGAAAAATAAAACCTTTCCATATATGTACACATAGAGAACGATAATATCTCTGAAGACTTTCGAAGAGTGTTAAGTAGCTGAAAAAAAGTTCCCTCTAAGAATGCTGCAGGCTACCCCTTTAATCACTGCCTTCACTCATTCGCTCTGTAAAACTTCACACGGGCTCTCCTTAACGATGTGTAAAATACACATATTTCTTTCTCTCCATTGTGTTCACCTCTTCATTTAAGGGAATGTACATGCTAAGCTTCAGTTACCATTGTTTCATCTTTCAAAGCTTTGCACATTAAGCATAACCTATACTTTGAAACATACATCAAAACAATTAACGTACAGCACTGAATTATACAGATGAATATAAAAGGAATTCCATTTCCACTTGATGTACAATGTATGCAAAATTTCCATCTGAATTAATGAAATTCATCCACAGGCTCTATGGAGAAATGCTTTTCAGGATCTTTTAGAAGATTTATCAGAATATGTGTAGAGCTCATTTCTTCCATACGTCTTACTGGCTTTATTGCTTAATTGGTTAATAAGGGAGCTTAAAAATTGAACTGACCACAAAACTCTCAAAATTTTAATGCAAAACAGAATATCTTCAGAATAGTTTCAGTAACACTAATTGCTAAATATCTGACTTACGCATAAGTGAATTCTGTTCCTCTGATTTTTTTCCTAAATCTTCCACTTAGCGCTGACAGTCCTCAGATGCTTACTCTTCCTAATACTGTTTAATTCCAATGCCCTGCTAATGCTATCCGATTTGGGGTGGTCATCTGCATATAAGGCTATTATGGAGCCATAAAAATTGATAGAGAATCCCTGCCCTGGAGGAATTTGTAATTGGTTATTTTAATGCAAATCTGAGAATAGGAACTGTTATATTCAAGGTGTGAGTTTAGAAATTTTTCTATAACAGAGAATAGTTGAACCAGATCTGAAGAAAGAATGCATTTAGCAATCAAAAATGGGATGTGCTAATCATTCTGTACCCTAAAGATAACCTTTCACTTGGATGTTGCATTTAAACTCTATTTTAAATAATCACAAGTACCTTTGTATTCATAATTCTGAAGAGACTTTAATGTAAGCCATTATTTTTTAATATTTATTCCCCTATAGTTCTTTTTTTACACAACCAGCAGCCACTCCGAGCCATACACTTCCCTGCTCTAAGCCTTCCAGTGGATTCTCAACCTACCTGAAAGAAAATCCAAATTTCTTACTGAGGTCTATAAAATAGTATATGATGATCCAGTTGCTGCTGAATTCTCTACTTTTTCCCCTCTATATTCTCTCTTTAATCCCTGAATTCTGGCTACACAGGCTTTCTTTTTGTTCCTGCACACAACCAAGCTCATCTCCTCCTTAGGATCACCAATATCTTAAGATCTTAAGATCACCAAGGTCTTAAGAAAATGTCAAGTCAGCAGAAAACTCTTAGCTTTACAAGTTCTAAGTAGAACTTCCCAACTGTTAGGTACTTTCTCTTTCATTCTCCTGCATAAAATTATTCAATGTTCAACAAAATAATTAAATGTTTTCTATTTAAACTTGTTTTGATGATTCTAGTCTGTCTTCCCCACTTTTGAACTTTTAAGATCAGAGACCTTGTTTAGTTTGTTACACAAATTTCCTGTGGCCATGAGAGCACTTGGAAATAGTACTTCTGATAAATAATTGTTGGATGAATAAATACATAAAGTAACTTTAATTTTATTTTTTTAAATTTTAAGTTTCCATACAATTTTTCATACTTCCCAATGCCATGTTTTAATTGGAAATTTTATTACTTGATTATGAGTAATTGTTATGCATGAACATGCTCACTGTTTAATAGAATTATAGAAATAATAATTTTATATCTAATAATTAGGAAATGGTTATTTCCATGCTCATTGCTTTCATCAATCTCAATTATTTTCAGAGCAACAATAATATTAATTAAATATCATTTTCAATGGAAAAACTCAGCCTTAGCGAGTGCTGTGGTCTAAATATTTGTGTCCCCCAAAATTCATAGTTGTGATTCTAACCCTCAGGGTGATGTTATTAGGAAATAGTGTCTTTGGGAGTGGAGAGATCATGAGAGTGGGGCCTTCATGATTGGGATTAGTGACCTTATACAAGAAATCAGATAGCTAACTAGAGCCTTGCACCATGTGTGGTTAGAGGGAAAAGACGGCAGCCTATGGGGAAATCTCCAGACACTGAATCTGCCAGCGTCTCGATCTTAGATTTCCCAGCCTTCTGCACTATGAGAAAAATTAATTTCTATTGGTTATAAGCCACTAGGTCTATGGTATTTCACTACTGCAGTCTGAATAAACTGAGACAGAGAAGTAAGTATTGTCCAACAGAACACAGGCAGAAAACAGTTGATGGTATTTTAACACAATACATCTGACCTTTGAGATAATGGCCCAGGTGATCCTATTATACTTTCTCTTCAGTGTAAATATTCTCTTTCAAGATTTCCCATAATAACTTGAGTTAAAATTGGCATTAATGTCAAAGAAAGACCCTTAAATTGCAAACACATCTATGAGTGGAGGTGATCCATATCAATGCCACATTGAGACAGTTCCCGGGTAGGATTCCTCCTTCATCCTCCCTTATTTTTCTTTAAGGGCCTCTAAGGCCATATGTTCCAGATGGAGTAGCTTACAGAAGGAGGGAAGCGAAAAAAACCACATCTGACATTTTACTAGCAAAAAGTAAACTTAAATTTTGTTATGTCTGTAATCTCTAAATTAATTTGTTATCACAAAACCACATCATAGTCTAGTCTATCCTAATAATATGGGCAAATTATAGTTTTGTAAAATATGCAATTATTTTCTGAAATCTGTGGACTAGTAAAACTATATGCTAATACAAATGGATTATAGTTTTTGAAAATATGTAATTATTTTCTAATACTTTTGTGATGTCTGCCTTATTTAATAGAGTCATATTTAAGCAGACAACTTAATTAAAGAATAATGCTATATATTTCCATACCTCGGTGGCTCAGCCTGTAATCCCGCGCCTTTGGGAGGCTGAGGTGAGTGGATTGCCTGAGCCCGCGGGTTCGAGATCCGCCTGAGCAAGCGAGACCTCATCTCTACAATAAATCAAAAAATCAGCCGGGCGTGGTAGCGCGCGCCTGTAGTTCCAGCTACTTGGAAGGCTGAGGCGGAAGGATCGCCGGAGCCCAGCAGGTCGAGGCTGCGGTGGCCAGGAGCGGCAACTGCACTCCATTCTGGGCGACAGAGTGAGACGCCAACTCAAAAAAACAAAACAGCAAAAAAAAAAAAAACCAAAAACACGTAGAATTTTTAGATAATATTTAAAAATATGCCCAAAATTATTTGCCATTTGCTATATGTTAAGAAAGGCAAGTAAAATAGTAAACAAGATGACTGATTGAATATATTAACTGTGCTGTTATTCATTTCCTGTCTTTTATGCCTGGGAAGAGAGAAAAGAAAAGTTCTATTTGTTTAGTCCCTAAGTGCATTC
>CAUYQG010069656.1:0-15751 GCA_963574415.1 Tarsius wallacei
TTCTTTTGTCGTAAAGATCGTCCTTTCCTCAAGGCCCTAGGAAGAAGCAGTGCATTAGAACTTGAACTCCTTAGGGTGTGTCAGTGACGTAACCTAATCTTCTTTCTCTGCAAGGGAAGGGTTAGCCCAGAGTACTCCAGACACAGGGAGGACTGAAGGTCGTTAATTGGTACTTGCTAACCAGAGACCAGGCACTCCCTGGGAATCTCCCAGAATCTTTGATGGAGAGAAAGTTCTTTGGCCCTGGAGCAGGGGGATTCACTTTATGAATGTTTTAGAGAGGGTTTGTGAGATACTAACAGGATGGTTAGTTTAGTTCATTGCATTATTATTATCTTGTAAAAGAGGCAATAGCATCTGTACTGGTACTCTAATAAATTACAAATGCATTCTCTTTCTTTTCTTCGGGTTAAGGAAATGGTGTGGGAAGGCACAAGGAACTTTTGAGCCAGAAATTCCTGGCTTGAGATCCTTCTCTGCCATCCGTTTACTGGCTGTGTAATTCCGGAAAACAGTCTTTCTGAGCCTCATTTTCCTCATCTGTAAAACTGGAAAAAAACGGTGCCTACTTGGACAGGGGCTGTGAACATTCAATTAAACAGTGGGTGGAAAATATCTGGTGTGTATGTACCGATTCAGGCCTTGGGGCTGTGTGTATAACGATGGTTGCTGTGAGGTGCCCTGCAGTCTGAATTTTTGTCTTTCTTTCTCAGCGACACCAGCAATGCTGTTGAATAAGGCCAGTGCAATTTGTGGATTATCACGACTGACACTGACATCAGGGGAACTCTGTCCTCGGGTACAGAGGGCACCACAGTGACCAGGGACTCAGTTGTCCTTTCGTACCCGGTGTTAGGAATACTTTGCCAAAAGAAATGGAAAATCGTGGTGGGCAGTGAGGTCGAAACAGCATTTGAAGACTTGCTCTCCACAGGCTTCTTCCAGGAATTTGACATTTGTTCATTCTTTTACCAAATTAAAACCTATTGTGTGTGTCAGCTAGAAGTCTTTAGAAGGGGTGAAGTTTTAGTTTTTTTTTTTTTTTAATTGGAGTCTTACTGTATTGCCCAGGCTATAGTGTAGCGGCAAAATCATGGTTTCCCACACACTTGACCTCCTGGGCTTAGGCGATCCTTCCATCTCAGCCTCCTGAGTAGCTGGGACTACAGATGTGATGCCACACCCAGCTAGTTTTTTGATATTTTGTAGAGGCAAGGTCTTAGTACGTTGCCCAGGCTGGTCTCAGACTCAAGCAATCCTTCTGCCTCGACCTCCCAAAGTGCTGGGATTACAGGTGTGGGTTGCTGCTCCGGTCCAGGTTTTATCTTTATTTTATTTTTTTGAGTTGGAGTCTCACTCAGTCGCCCAGACTGGAGTGTACTCCCGGCCACTGCAGCCTCGACCTGCTGGGCTCTGGCGATCCTTCTGCCTCAGCCTTCCGAGTAGTGGAACTACAGGCGCGCGCTACCACGCCCGGCTAATTTTTTTGATTTATTGTAGAGATGAGGTTTCGCCAAGTTGCCCGGGAGGGTCTCGAACCCGCGGGCTCAGGCAATCCACTCACCTCAGCCTCCCAAAGGCACGGGATTACAGGCTGAGCCACCGAGCCCGGCAAGGTTTTATCTTTTTTTTTTTTTTTTTTTTAAGTTGGAGTCTCACTCTGTCGCCCAGACTGGAGTGCAGCGGCCACTCCCGGCCACTACAGCCTCGACCTGCCAGGCTCCGGCGATCCTTCCGCCTCAGCCTTCCAAGTAGCCGGAACTACCGGCGCGCGCTACCACGCCCGGCTAATTTTTTGATTTATTGTAGAGATGAGGTCTCGCTTGCCCAGGCGGGTCTCGAACCCGCAGGCTCAGGCAATCCACTCATCTCAGCCTCCCAAAGGTGCGGGATTACAGGCTGAGCCACCGAGCCCGGCTCCACCTTCACTTTTATGGTGCTTGATTTCAAGAACACCTGAATCATCTTGCGTCTTTGAATTGCTCTGTGGGGCTGAAAGAGGTGTTTATTGGGTAATGAAAGAGCTTTTGGTTTGCTGAGAGAATTGCTTTATTTTGCATGAAATAACCAGACTGATTTCTCAGGGTTATAAACAGACTCCTGAACTGATTAAACACCAGAATTGTCATTAACCATGTATCCATGGCAGCTGCTCTTGACTTGGATGTGCATGTGTAGAATGTTTGAGCCTGCTACATTTTGTGTTCCTTTACTCCTCCAGGATTCACAGTTTGATTCGACGACTGGATTTCTAGGGAGAACCATGGGGAGACTGAAGGTTTTGTCCCGAGGAAGCCAGACGAAGCTGCTCTGCTACATGATGCTCTTCTCACTGTTTGTCTTCTTTGTCATTTACTGGATTATTAAACTGAGGTGATGCACACAATTGTGGGTTTGGGATTTGTTCCAGCTTCCTGGCTTGGAGTGCCACTTGAATTAAAATCAGCATTGAGACATTCCTAGTTTTCAGTACTGTGGCCTTTTTCATTGAAGATGATTGAATTTTTGTTTTATAAATCACATTAGATAACACAGTGCTCTTTGAATACTGTTTCTTGATGACTCATTGTGGCCCCTATTTTCAGGGGTATGAGATGGTGGGGCTCTATCAGTGTTTTTTCCCGTTGTTTGCCAACTGTCAGACTAAACTGTTCTGCTGTCCCCGTAAGTGTAGGTTCCTGCCCCATGTAAAGAAAGTTAGTGGGAGAGTGACGGGAGACCCAGAGAGCCTGTGGAGCGGCTGTGGGGAATGACCACTGGTTCTCAGCTGCCATTGGCTATGTTGGCGCGTGCCCCATCTCCTCCTCCATCTGATTAAAATTGTAGGACAATTTCTCTTTACTTACAACCTTCCCAGTAGTGCTTGATAATATGACCCCCTACCATCTCTGCCCAGAGATCTCGTCCTTTAAACAAAGCTTATTATTTCTAGTGGGGTCTGGTATACATGTGTATCAGTACAATGTTTGTTCTACATTCACTTTATAAATTCCATTGACTTGGCTTGTAATAGTTTTATGATTTTTGCTACTTAGGTAGGCCATTTGATTGTCATTTGTGACAGAATAATGTGAAGTAGTTGCTAAACTCTGAATGGAAATAGTGGTCACGAAACTCAGGCATTGGACTTGGAGTTACGAGTATTGTTGCTTTAATCCGGTATATTTGTTTATGGAAAGCAAAACACAAAGGTGGACTGTTGAGTAAAAAGAAATATTAAAATATTGTTAAATACTCTGTACTGCTACTATTTTGGAAGTTACTCGTTTGTAGGCTCCAAAAATAAATTTTTAAATAAAATATACTAATTGACTTTGTTGCTTCAATTTTCTTTTATATTCTTGATGTAGAATCTGAGAAATGGTCCCAAAAACTGAGTTTCCACCCAAATCAAGCAAAGTTAACTTGTATTATGTGTCGGAACTTGCTTCAAACAAGTCAGCAAATCTTGACTACAGTCTCAAAAATCTCTTTAGTTCTTTATATTTTTAGTTATGATTCTGTCCTCTATGATTTTGCTGCACTTTCAGTTCTTTTTCCTTGGCCCTGGTTACCTGTCAATTCAGGTTATCTTTTTTGGTTGCATTTGTTGTCCTTTGGGCCTCTGTTTGAGAGTTTAGAAACACTAAAGCCGAGGGGATTACGTGATCTGGAAAGGCCCGAGGGAGATGTCCTGTCTTGAGCTGAATGACGTGAATTCATGTCTCTGCTCCTCCACTTGCTCGGTGTTTTTGACCTTGTCTTCACTATGTCACCTATTTCATAGGACTGTTGTGAGAAGGAGACAATATGCTGCAAAGTGCCTGACACGTGACAGTTACTGAAAAATGCTAGTTTTCATGATCATTGACAGAAATTAAGTGTCAGAAAACGGACAAGATAATAGGTTGGTTTGAGGCTTGGAGGTGGGGATGTAACCTCCAAGCAGGTATTCTCGTCAGGTGGTTGGGGAGTGACTCAGTCATTCAGGAAACTTTTAACTGTGTGATCTATGCCAAGTGTGTGACACCAGAACTCAGGAGAGATGCAGAAATCATGGTCAACAATTATAGCCTGACAAAGGGAAGAGCAGAAGGCCAGAGAAATTGAAAAGTGAAAACAGGAGTGGGAATGGGAGATACCCACCTCAGGAATGGAAATAGAGGTTGTCCAGCCAGTGTTGGCCAGGAAAGAGGGCTTTCAGAATTGCTTGGCTATTTTATGACAGTACTTTGTACAGTATCAAAACACTTTAAATAAAGTTAGTATCGTCAGGGAAGTGGAGACCGTGGGGACAGGGTATATTGGGTGATAGAAGCGATTCTCATCTCTGCACGGTTCAACATTTCCCACTTGGTGGTGGTTTTTCCAAGAACTGTGGGAAGTATATCCCTACCTGGCGTTTTGTCTCACTCTTCCTTGTCAATGTGTCTGCTGAGATCCCGACAGCAGGGAATGCCTGTGGGTGCAGGGCCTGTGCCTGTCCCACCAGGACCCTTCTGCTGCACCCTCTTCTTCCCTCTGAAACTAGTATGAACATTGCCAGCATCAGAATTCTGGCAAAGAACCCTAGCACCTGCATGCATTAAAAACTTCTGATCTGTAAAATAAACGAATTTTCCTAATTTTTCAGTGCTTTTAAATTTCAAATTATATGAATTGAATTCATTTCTTTGAGAGAAAGTGCTTGATAATTTGGACTTATTCTGTCAGTAAATAGGCTATAAGGTTATACTGCTGAATAACCTTGACTGAGAATTTACTGGGACACAATAGCATTGTGGTAAGACTGAGAGCTATGATGTCACTGCTGAGCATAATTCCTAGCTCCACTGTTCACATTATGATGGACTGGGGACCTCTCTATCTCAGTTACTCTATAAAACCAGAAGAAAAATTGTATCAAGATACATGCATAGGTCAATAGTGATAATTAAATGAAGTATTACCTTGTATGAACTTAGTGGATTTCTGGTACTCAATGGAAGTTGTTAAACATTCTGTTCTCTTTTACATTTTCTGTACTTCTACTATTTTTAACTTGATTCTGGTTTAGAGCTCATTGCCTTCAGTGGGAGGTAAGGGACTCATTTGATTTTCTTAATTTCCAAAGTGCCAACCAATTACTGTCAGAGTAATATTGAATCATACTTGATGCTCTTAATTTATATTGTTGTGGCATCTGATAGGGTCTTTTTCTGGTATATGTGTTTTGTTCATCCAGTTTTTTTTTAACCTTTGCACCAATACCATGCTATGTGACTTCCTGGAGTTTCAGAGTGTTTTAATAGCCAACAGATACCCTTATCTATTCGTTCTTTCTGATGAACGTCAGCATACTTTGATAATATTTTAATAAATCACAGTGGACTGTCAGAAATTGCATTATTCTTCTGTAATCTGCTCTGAGAAAAATTCTCTCAAACGTTTCCATAATTGGAATGCTGGAATTTGGCTCCAAGCTAATCTCTCTTTTCCTCACCTGTGTTTATATGTAATGGCACAGGGTGAGCCAGTGCTTGATCCCAGGACTGGAGTGAAGCCCTAGGCTGTAGGAACTTTTTATTTATGGGTGGAAATACTCCCAGACTCCTGATTTCAGACACCGTCATGATGTCGCTGAGAGACAAGAGTTGAGAAGACACACACTGTCACCTCCCTACCCCTACTGTGCTGATGGTAAGAGTTCTTGATCAGCTGCAGAGGATTCGCTGCACAAAATCCCATGAGCAGTTACCAACTAGTAGAAACCTTTGGGGAAAATCATTATTTGTGTTAATATGATTATTTTAGCCCAATTGCTTGAGACATTTTAAAAGGAAAAGAAATCTTGACTACAATTCTTAGAATGTGTACCCTTGAGATGTGTCATCAATGCTAAGACATCCAAGTAAAAATGAGTCTGTCATTTGCATTTCTACAATGGAATTAGTAGGTTAATTGTATTAACTTTTCACAAAAATAAATAATGTAACAATATATTCCTTTTAGTCAAAATAATAGACTGGTTCAGTTCCTTGGTCTTGGAGTGGTGGCCACAGCTGCTACATTAAGCTCAGCTGAGGACATTTCTTGCTTGTCAAAGTTTGTAGCCTGATGCCCCTGGAGGTGTTGTATATTAACATGCCTCCTTAAAGTTACGGAAAGCTTGCTCTGAGGACAACAGGTGACCATAGGCCATCCAAATACAATGGTCTCTTAAAAACACAGTAACAAAACTCCACCCAAGCTCATCTCTGTGTGTTTGCCACTGACTTTCCATGATCAGTAGTCACAAGGTCTTTATGGCATAAAGCTTTGAATGCACGTAAAGCATTTTCTTCTCCGAGTTCTTCATGTGACGATTCTACTAATTAACACTGAAAATCTATTAATGAAAACCCTTTTTCCAGAGTATTTCCCCGGAGCTAACTTCCGGTGTGACAGGAGTCCCGTGCAGGTTGGAATTCAGAAAGTGCAGGGAACTGGCACTCCTGACCTCCTGGGCATAGTGAAGCTGGGAGCCATGACTAGTCATTAGGTAGCCCTTGTGGGCTGCTCAGGAACACAATGCAAGAACTGTTCACCTTGCTTAGCATCTGTGGGGCCCCCTAACATGCCAGGGCTCAGGACGGTAGAGAGGCTGTAGGGCCTTTACGGGCTGTGAACTCTTGTTCCATGCAGTGGACAGTCTTTCCTCTTGGCAGCTATAATGGAGCTCAACCCAGGGCTTTCTGAACGACTGTGAACTCTACAGCAGGTATCTATACAACCAAATGGCTCATGGGTGCTTGAGACCTAAATGCAAAGGATCTCAGATATTCTTCTGCTTTGGATTCCTGATACTCTTTCATTTGGAGCCAAATTTCCAGTGTTAAAGTTGAAAAGACTAAAGAATTTAGCAGTTTGCAGCTTCTCAAAATAAATGAAAGAGAGAAGCTCAGTCTGTCTGGAGGCAGCTCGCTCACAGGGAGTCTTCTCACTGAATGTACAATTTCCTTGATATGCTTGTTAAGGGCTGCCATAGAAGATAAAGAAGGTGGGGTGATGCTGTCTGCTGTCTGTTTTCCGGGGGAAAGTGTTGAAGTTGTTTAAAAAGTAATAGGAAGATTTGATTTTACTTCAATGTAGGAAGACTTACTTTACACCAATAGGAAATGGCTTTCCACCCTTGGAAATGCCCTCTTTGTCTAGACATCAAGGCCAGGACTGGAGACTCAGGCAGCTATGGAGAGCAGAGCTCACGTGTGAGTAGGTCAGCCATGTTGGAACAACCTTTTGCCAATGGCCAGCTGAATGGCTCTCAGAAAGTCACTTGATCTCTCTATTTCTCCACCTGGAAAGTAATGCACACCTCACAGGTTGTTATCAGGAACAAATAAGAAATCTGGTCCTAGTAGGTTTTCTATAAATGTTAATTGAATCAGAAAACAGACCTAGCTCGACATACTGAGCCTTGTAGCCAACACCAGCGACAGCATCTTGTGAGTGTTGCTCTCGTTGCCTCACTTTGGCTTCATTGTGGACACTACAGCACTGGAGAAGCACATACTGTCTCACAGATGGCAGCTCATGCCAGAGCTAACCTTTCACATACAACCACACATGACCAGATTGACGACCAAAGACTACAACAGAATTCTGCCCAAATGTTTGGTGTAGAGTGCCACTCTCCAGGTAGGGAGAGGAAATGAAAGCCTCCTGAGGGAATTTTCTCAAGAATTCTTCCTTTTTCATATTCCAGTGGCTTTTTATTTTTTTAATTGCAGCTTCTGGAAAGAACTACAAAATATCAAAAGGCGTTTTATTTAGTAAAACATTTACCCCTTTAAAATCAGATTACTTCATGGAAAGTTACTATATAATTAAAACTTTATTAGTTAATCTCATTAACAGTATATTCATATCATTAATAAAATTTCATGTTTGTTTCCTTAACTTACAATATGACAACTAACAATTTAACATCCAGACTGAGACACTTTGGAGAGTGAAGTGGGATTTATTCATAATTATCCTGAGATTATGATGGGACCATACTTGGAAGCATTTAGGGACAGTCTCGGACCAGAGAGGTTGCCTGGTCTGACAACTGACATCTGAGGGGACTGGTCACAGGGTACTGGGGAAGGAAGTAAGGCTGTTTAGATTTGGCAGAAGCATACTGTGTTTATTTTCTCTCATGAATTGGGGGATTTGCATGCAATTCTCATTTTAGTATTAACTGTTATTCCAAGAAAAACTCTGTACACCCAAATTGTTCTCAAATTTTAAAGCAGAAACAGAATTCCTGCATTCATGGACTGGACCTTGATTTATTGTTTGCTCATGCATTGGTGGCAGCAAGTTAATTTGTGACTTGTTATTTACAGTGTAGAAAGCATATATCTGAGTCATTTAGATTTATCAGTGAAGTGCAGTGGGAATTGTCTTAATATTGTGCATATTTTCAGCCAGGCAATTTGCTTAATAACATATTCTCATCAGGAATTGTTATTGTGAGTTATTCAGTTACATAAAATGCTTTGATAATGGCATGTCCCTTTTTACAGGGACCAGGCAAGATCTGTTTACTCCATCTGTGTCTAGTCTTTTCCAAGCTTTCTATGTTCATTCTGACAGTTCACCACCTAGCTACATCTTCCAGCTAGTAAATTGTTGGAAACTCTAAAAACTTTCTTCCTCTATTTTCTTCTAGGCGTTTTAGGTTGACATTTAGGTCTCTAATTGATTTTGAGTTATTTTGGGTATATGGTGTAAGATAAGAATTGCCAGCTTTATTTTTTGCATATGGATATCCAGTTTTCCCATCACCATCTATTGGAGAGACTGTTCTTTCCCCACTGAGTGGTCATAGCATGATTGTGAAAAATGCTTCGGCCATGCAGGTGAGGGTCTGTTTCTGTGCTCTCTCTTCTATTCCATTAGTCTACTTGTCTTCTAACAGAACGACTTCTTATGATAAAGAATTATTCTTCTTCCAAATTAAACTATACATTCAATGCCATCCTAATGAAAATTCACACTATTTTTTTCCTTGAGGGACTCAAAAAGCAATGGCTCAGGGTTAGCTAAGTCAACTTTAAAATGGAAGAGTAGGTTGGGGGGCAGGGTGGCCATCCAGATGTTATGGCCCACTACAAAGCCATAGGAACACCATGGTGGTACTTGTGCAAGAACAGCTGGAAAGACAAACGGAACAGAATAAAACGCCCAGAATAGTACCTGGATATATGTGCAAACGAAACATGGGACACCACAGATTTATGAGGAAAACACAATCCTTCAGTAGATGCTATGGAAAAATGGTCATACCATATGGAGAAAAATTAAAACTGGATCCCCCATAACACCACATACAAAGTTGGAGTCTCAATTGATTCGACTTGGAAAGCACAATGGTAAAACTAGAAAGTTCGTAGAATAAAATGGTGAATTTTTTTTTAAAGAAATGAGAACAAATCTTCAAAAAATTCAAATCTTTTGATTCAAAAATGATAAAAATAATTAAGGATTTTTGTTCAAAGAAAGACAGCATAGCCAGGTAAGAGTCGAATGGAAGAATAAAGGGAGATTTTGGTATTATCCAACTCCCTCTACCTCCCCGCAGCAGTCCTCCAGAGTTTCACCCATGGAATTTGCTTCTTCCCTATTAACAATGACCCCTCCCTTTATAATTAGTCATTGTGGGCATTTTGAATACTGCCTTAGAAAAACTATATCCAGTTTTGTAACAAAACTTTTAAAAATTTTTAGTAAAGACATGCCAACAGGTCTGGGAAGGTTAGCTGAACTTGAGGAGGGAGGAGGGAGCAAGGGTCAAGGTGGCCCTGGGGTTGCACTTGAGCAAGTGGCCCTCATAGGGGTACGGGCGGAGCAAGGGATTTACGAGCGTTACGTGTAGCGTGCTGTGTGCCAGACACCTGTTCGCAGACTCGCAGGAGAGACAGGAGCTCACCGTGAGTGGAGCCAGGGCCCTTCACGTTGGCCTGCTCCTCCCTGAGAGACTTCCGAGTCGGGGAGGCAAGGAGAGAGCCTGCAAACCCACGTTGAGAATCACACAAAGGAGAGATTCCGGCTTCCTGCTTAGAGAAAGCTCACATGGTGGATAACATCAAGTGCTTTGAAATATTTGACACCGTGTTGACAGATTGCAACTTTCATAATGTTTATATCTTGAGAACAACATGGGGCTCTGTGTCTTACAAGGAAATTAACCCAATGGCAGGAGATGCGTTCTTCCTGCATACCTTCCAGTCCCCCAGCACCTCTTGCCCCTGAACCTTGGCCTTGAGCTCTGCCGGTGACATCTGACATTTTCTACTTCCTCCTACAGAAGATGGTATTCCCAGATATTTGGTCCTGTCCTGCAGGCCCTTCAAGTGCCGGGAGCATGACATGCTTGTTGAGAGTGGTGACAAGTTTACTAGAGAACCTCTGCAAGCAGCTATACACTCAAAGGCAACATCTTGGAGCCACATCAAATGAACAAGCCCCTGTCAGCTTTAGATTTAAATACAATACAGGACATGAAACTGTTTCTAATGACGCACAGCTTTGATAAACTTTTTTGCTTGCCTGACTTGCTCCACGTCTCACTCCAGTCACACAGCAGAGCTGCCACCAAACCTCTAACTGTACTTTTCACAGGCAGTATTTACTGAAGTCTCTGTCTTCATTCTAGCGTATGAACAACTTGATACAGGATCAGCGACCTCCCAATCACTAATTACAATTTGAAGTATGTTTTAGTACTTAATGTTTTAGTAAATAGTAAGTCTGACCATCTGATCATTTGCAACAGCCCAAAGATAAAGTCAAGGGCTTTGCAACCTTGATTCTAGGAAAGCTGAGCATTCAATGTCCCACTCTCTTCCTCCATGCCAAAAACTGCTGCACATATCACCTAAGACACAACTCCTCTTCCTGCTTTTAAAATGGTCTGTTCAGTCGGGCTCGGTGGCTCAGCCTGTAATCCCACGCCTTGGGAGGCTGAGGTGAGTGGATTGCCTGAGCCCGTGGGTTCGAGAACCGCCTGGGCAAGCAAGACCTCATCTCTACCATAAAATCTAAAAATCAGCTGGGCATGGTAGCACGTGCCTGTAGTTCCAGTTACTTGGAAGGCTGAGGCAGAAGGATCACCGGAGCCCAGCAGGTCGAGGCTGCGGTGGCTGGGAGTGGCCACTGCACTCTAGTCTGGGTGACAGAGTGAGACTCCGACTCAAAAAAAAAAACAAAAAATTGAGTGTGGTCTCATACTGCTGCACACACACAAAATGTGTATTGAAACTCCTTCTCATCCAAACTCACTGACTGGGGCAACTGCAGATTGGTCCAATCTCTCTGTCCTTCAAGGTTACTTTAAACCTATTGTGTGTTAGGAATTTTGCTGGACACTGGGAAGAAAAAGCATACAGGCCTTGCCTGCATGTGAACTTACAGTCCAGTGTTAAAGAACGCTCTTATTTCCTAAATTCTATTTCAGGAACATTAATCAGTCACAGGCATCTTCTGTGAATGGAATCATTTTTCTTTTATATGATCAATTGCTCTTTAACTTCTCTATCACAATCAATCATCATTCATCATCCATCCATCCATCATTCATCCACCATCCATCTATCCACCATCCATCCATTTATCATCCATCCATTCTCCCATCCATCATCCATTCATCCATCCATCCCGCATCCATTCATTCATCCATCCACTGTCCATTTATCCACCATCCATCCACTCCATTTATCCAACATCCATCAATTCATCCATTCATCCCTCCAACCATCCATTCAGCATCCATTCATCCATCCATCCACCATCCATCTATCCACCATCCATCCATCCATCCATCCATCCAACCATCCATCCTCCATCCATCCATTCATCCATCATCCATTCATCATCCATCCATCCATCATTCATCCTCCATCCATCCATCATCCATCCACCATCCATCCACCCATGCATCATCCAGTCATCCATCCATCCATTCATCCATCCATCTACCGTCCATCTAGCCACCATCCATCCATCCATCCATCCATCCAACCATCCATCCATCCATTTATCCATCATCCATTCATCATCCATCCATCCATGAACATGTTCTATGCACTAGGTACAGTGTGAGCACTGTTGCAAAAAGGTCCGTGACCTCAAGAAAATGCATCTTGGAGCAGAGACATATGCAGATGCAATGACAGCTTTAGGAGCACGAAGAAGGGAACCAAGGAGGACCCTCACAGACCAAATGGCGTAAAAAAGAATCATAATGGAGGAGAAGGGCTCCCCAGATATAGGAAAGGGAGCAAGGTGTTTAGACCACAAGAACAGTACATGGAGAGAAACCAAAGCTGGACCGAGCATGACGTATTCAAGGAATGGGGAGAACTTCCGGTGGGGTAAAACATGGGGTACACAGTATGGGGTGTAGGAAGCACTGATGCAGGAGGGGCAGGTTGAGGCCACAACGTGAAAGGCCTCAAAGGCTAAAGTTTGCCTCCAACTCCTGGTCTTCCTACTACCTTACTCTCTCCTAATTTTGTTATCATGATGGCAGCAATCCCAACCACGACTGCTCTACTCCACTGATGCCACCAACTCTTAGGAATTTCGGGGGGCATGGACTGTGTGCCAGGCATGTGCTAAACATGCATTGCCTCATCTACTCCTCACAATAAGCTATGGAGTGGATACAATTATGTTCTCGCTTTATAGATGACAAAGTGGGAATAGATCGGATTCCCTGTCCTGGGCCACACAGCTAGAACTCAGTGGAATTCACATACAGGCAGGCTTGCTGTGGAGCCAAGCTCTTAAGCCCCATGGTGTGTTGGTCTACTTGAAGATCCCTTCTCTCTGCTTGACCTTTAAGATATCTCACCTCCGGTCTGTTCTGTTAGGCTGACTCTCTTGTAGAACCTTTCTGATGATGGCACAGTGGGAATTCCCACCCTTTGGACTCTGTAGGTTGGCTAGAAGGTCATTTCACTCTGTATTTTGGGTACCTTATCACTAAGATCTTAGTATCCTGTAGGTCTTTAGCTCTCTTCATGAGAAGGTTGTTAAAAGTACAGCATCCTGAGGGGACTACAAGTTCACTCTTCCAAATGGCTGCACTCAAGCCTCGACACCAGTCACTTAGGACCAGGCCTGCCTTCCCCAACTGCCGAGACATCCCATCTCTGGAAATGCTCTGCCCACTCTGCAGCTTTCTTGGGTTGGGACAGAGGGGACTGGCATGGGGTAAGTCTGCTTTTGCGTTCCACCCACTTCATTCATTTAGCAAAAGCCAACCAAACACCGCTACTTGCTGGAGGCTGGGGATTCCACAGCATCAACATGTATTTTTCTGTTCTTTGGGACTTCAAAGTCTGGTGGGAAGCAGACAAAATACAACGAATACGTATTACGACTTGCAGCTGTTTTATCGATGAAAGAGACACACACAAATGAGAGACTGAAAATGAGAAGGTGGTGAGGGACAAAACTCTTTGAAGAGATGTGCTGGAGGTCAAGAGCAAAGTGGGCAGGTGCTGGTCCTGAGGAAGGAATGCTTCAGCAGAGGGCAGAGGCAGGGAGAGCCAAGCAACCCAGAAAGAGACATAAAGTGAGACTGGAGCATGGAGCAGGGAAGAGGATGAGATGATGCTGGCAGGTCAGTAGGGTTGGCAAATACTGGGTGCAGAGTTTGGGTTTTGTTTTAGCTGTGAGAGGAATCTTTTAAGGCCACCACCTGGGATCGTCATGGTGCAGCTTGGGATGAACCCCTCTAGCTGTTGAGTGGAGAACGGATGACTGAGTGGCAAACTCAGGGGGTGGGGAAACTTGGATGAAGTGAGGAGGCCACCAGGTGATCCAGATGAAAGTCAATCCTGGTTTAGACTGGACCAGGGCAGGATCACTGGGGACAGAGGGAGCTAGGTGGAGTTGAGATTGATGTGTATGTGAGAAGGTCGGATTAGAGGGGGTGGAAGAGGAAACAGGGCATCACTAAGGATTGCCCGTGTTCTGGTTTGAGTGACCCTGTGCATGACATGTTCCTGAGATGAAGACGACTGACAGGGGACTAGAGGACAGGATGAGGACAAAACTGGAGACTGGTTCCAGGGTTAGTTGGTGAAGAAAATGAAACAATGTTGAATGCTGTGAAAAACAGCTTAACATAGAGTTTGGGAGGTTGAGATGTGAGCTTGCAAGCTTGAATTTAAATCGTGGTTCTCCTAATAGCTGTGTATCTTTGGGAAGCTGCTTAACTTCTCTTGACTTGGTTTTTTTCATTTAACAAATGGGGACAGTCTTTTTTGTGGTTCTTATGAGGATTACACGAGTTCACATTCATAAGGTGTTTAGAATAATGCCGGGTACATAGTAAAACCAACAACAACACAACTATTGATAGTTATTACTATCAACAAACATACATTGAACACCTGCTCTGCCGGAGGGACCCCTGTCTTGGGTGCAAGAGGACATTAGGGCATGAGCTTTACCTTCCAGGGGCTTGTGTTCGATTGAATAACGCAGGGGTCCCCAACCCTGGGACCACAGACCGGTAGCCGCCCGTCCGTGGTCTGTTAGAAACCGGATGCAAGTGGTGGCCAGCAAACAAAACTTGATCTGTATTTACAGCTGTATTTACAGCTGCTTCCCATAGCTCGCATTACCGCCTGAGCTCCGCCTCCTGTCAGATCAGCACTGAAAAGCTTGATTCTATTTCCAACATCGTATCTTTGTGAAGCAGGAATTTCTGCAGTGACAGCAACTAAAACGAGATTGCGGAGTAGACTGGACATAAGAAACACACTTAGAATGCTACTGTCTCCCATCGCCCCCAGATGGGACTGTCTAGTTGCAGAACAAGCTCAGGACTCCCACTGCTTCTCCATTACAGAGTTGTTTAATTATTTCATGATATATTACAATGTAATAGCAATGTAAATAAAGTGCACAATAAATGTAACGTGCTTGATTCATCCCGAAACCACCTCCCCAACGCTGGTCTATGGAAAAACTGTCTTCCATGAAACTGGTCCCTGATGCCAAAAAGGTTGGGGACCCCTGGAGTAATAAACATTCTCTTGCTCATAAGATGTATCTTTAGTTACTCCTGGGGCAGCCCATGGCTACATTATTGCAGGGAAAGAACAATATCAGGATTTCAAGAGATACCTGACATGAGAATTAACCACACGGACGTCTGTATCCAGCCATCGCACTTAACTATTCCAAACCTCCATTTGTACTTTGGTACTTGTGACCCTCATTGGGGACATTTAAAAAAATGCCCCACGCTACCCGTTGATTACATGACTTCTAAAGTGGTTAGAGAATATTTGAAAACATCCACTTGAAGCAAGGAAGCCAGCGGAATTAAAAAATATATATACCAAAGACACATTTCAGCATGTGATGGCTGGTCCTCCTCAAATGGCCTTAGCTTGACAGTCTAGAGCTGCGAGTTTCTACCACGTAATTCTGAAAGAGGCAGAAATATTCAACCTACCTCCAAGGGGTGAGAGTAGGTCAACTTTGCCGAAGAGGCTTTGTAATGGATTCTTGTTTAGCAAGGAAGATAAGACGCATGCAATAAGCATGACTAAATTCCAGAAGACAGGGAACTCAGGCAGCCAGTATGAGGATTAAGGTTGTGGTTAATTTGCAGAGTTGCTGTCCTCTGATGGCAATGATGGAGACAATCTATTTGATGCCTGTCACAGGTTAAATCCATTAGAGAAATGCACTGACTGCCTTAATTTATCATGCACAATAAAACTGGTGCACCCAAAAGAAA